>WEIS01061277.1:0-21001 GCA_013389965.1 Todus mexicanus | reverse complement strand
TATGACCTGCTTCATGAGACTCCATACTAAAGACTGTGAGTAAAGTCCATGATCTAACACAGAAATTACATAATATTTTTTGGAGGGAGTAGGGGGTTTGTGGAGTCTCCTGTTAGGACACAGGTTAGGTGTTTGCAACTAGCCTGACTGCCTCTTCAGCAGTAAGGAGTCCTACTGAAAAAGGAAAGTCAAACTTCAATGATGTCTATCTTAATACTATGTGATGGATCCCCAAAAAGTCGTAAAACAACAGATCCTGACAAGCATTCAGTGTAATGAAGGTGTACTCTTAGCTCTCTTTGGTTATATCCAGCTGCTCTAAGACTAGTTTATGGGAAGAAAGACTATGATGTTGCCCTCTTTTATTACGCCTGTCCCAGTAACTTAAACCTGGGTAATCTTCCTGGACTCACTAACAAAATCTTCCATACTGCTAAATATTTTTAGATCTACTTTTAGCCTGGGAGTGAGCTGGGGCATGAGCACCATCCCAGAGAACCCCTAGATGCAGCCAGATTGTTCCCAGTAGGCAGCTTGCATGCCATCACCCTGTTTTAGAAGCTGACAGTTTAATAGTCCAGATACAGACTTTTCTGTACCATTTAGTCTTGGTGCTGGAGAACAGCCACAGACATGTTTATTGATACAGAATACATTTCTTACTTCTTATGTCAATTGAGCTGAAATCATGAACGCCAGGCGATGTAATCCTGGACCATTCTAGATATCTGATGTTCTTTAGATTCCTTTCCAGACAAGAAAAGATTGTAAATCAAGGCAGAAAGATAAATTTAGTTTCTTGTGCAGAGCTTAGATGAGTGAACTTTTTTTGCTATAAAGGGAGTAAAGGGTGAATACTTTCCTCAAATATCTGGATCAATTCATCACTGCATTAATGTAAATCTGGAATAGGTAAAAATGTAGAAGTTTTATATCTAAGATTGAAAAAATTGTCTGTTCTCCAGAGCCTTAGAAGTGATAATGATGGAGAAAAAAAAGGACCAGAAAAGGCAATGAGACAGCAGGAAGGAGAGGGTAATTGGAAGAAGAGAATACAGGGAAGAATTGTCTCAAGTTGTAAATATTCAAGATATTATTTTTGGCTGTGGAAATTACATTGAACTCAACATTGTCAGTTGCTAACCTCTGGATGGTTGTGCTAAATGAATGTTAGCTATGACATCTTCACTGACTGGCAAACATGCGATCCAACAGTTGTTATTTTTGTGCTGATTTTAATACTCTAAGATACTAATTGCCAGTACTGGAACACTATCTCAAGTCTGCCTATTTGGATTTTGTTCTGGTAACTAATTTTTTCCTGTGAGAAATTACAGTCACCTTGAAACATATTTATCTTTGGACTTAACTTTAATATATTCCTCATAAAAGCAGGAATGGCCTTTGGCATAGTTTAAGTTTTGATCTTTTTCCATTAAAAACTGCTGCAATAGATACTTCATCTCATGTGCGTCTCGTTGCATCCTGGGAACCTGTCTTCTGCATCATTCTTCCTGAGACAGAGACTTTTATTTGCTGACCTATAATAAAGTTTTCTCACATATAGCTTTCAGTACAACAGGAATTTTATCATAAACACTGATAAATATCAAAATTCTAGGACAAAATAATCCCTTTTGTTTTAAGTATGTTCAGTTTCTATCAAGTTCCTCTTATGAATTCACAATTATTGCTTCATTCTGCTTTTGTAGGGGGAAAGCCGTTATCCAAAGCAGACCCTCATGAGCATTGGTTTAGTCTTGGCAGCGTCTCAGGCCTCTGGTGTAGATATTCACAATAATCCTCTGCATATTTGTGACAGGGATGGCTATTGTTCATTTTTGGACAGAAACAGAACTCCAGAATTGTGGCAGGGGTATTCGTAGGAAAGCTTGCAGCGGAGCAGTTTCATTGCTCTCAGCCTAATGAGATGGGAAAGAGGAAAAGCCTTTAGACTTTGCTTCAGACTTCTCAATTGCCAATTTAGGCAAGCAGTGTGGGTTTGGGGCAGTTTTTTCAATTTTTTTTTTTTCATTCTCTGCTTTAAATATTATGAATGCCAAACACGATAGCTAGAGCGTGTAATTAGACTGATAACCAAGGTCCTGTAGGTAAAATGGTTCTCATAATCAGTTTCAGAGTAATGAGTTCATCATGCAAATCTACTGTTTTCAGGCAGACAAGATCAATTTTTACCTATGCTATGGAAACTGGGATAGCAATTAGTCTGTACTAAAAGCTCTGCTAGAGGTGGACTCTACAAGATGCAGCTCAGCACTGCATTTTTCACCTTAAATGGGTACAAAATAAAACCTAATAAGAAAATATAGGCGCATGGGTCATGTTCTTCAAGGTCTGAACTTCCTTTATGGATATTTGAAAATAAAGAAAGCAGAAGAGGTAGTAAGGTTTTGTTTCTCAGGTCTTGTTAGAGAAGAGGAGAGATAAGCTATAGACTTTGGTGCATATTGTTCTTTCTGTGGGAGCTGAAATCTCTGCAACCATTTTTAAAATTAACCAAAATAGTTTGTTCACCTTGAACTAGAACACTTGAAATACTCCCCTGAGGAAAATATCCTTTATTTGGAGATAATATTCAAATCCAAAATATTCCTTCATAAAGAAAATAATCTGGTAAATTATAAATGATTAAATAATATAAAAATAGGACAACGTATTCTAAACTATATACATTTAAAAATAATTTTCAGAGTTAAGCTTCATAAGGCATTAGAAAAAGAGAGATATAACTTACAAGTCAAGATATTAACATCTGAGAGGTATAAAATATGTTATGCTAGTCTCAGATATTACCTTTATTATTATTATTATTATTCATCGCTTAGTAAATGGTGACATCTGTATTTTTGACAGTATAGTACTTCATTACTTAGGGAGGGGAAAGTGTTGCTGACTTCCAGTCAGTACTACCAGCTCTACATAAATGGTAAGTAGGACAATTTTCACTTGAAACAGCTTTACTGAATGACCCAGGGCTCATGTGTGAACACCTCCCTATTTTCACTAGATCTGGGAAGTCTGGTATAACAATGTCTTCCATGTGACTTCAGCCATGGTCTAGCTGTCTGCATTTAAGTAGTCTTTAGCAAAGTATGGGTTTAGCCAAGGTACCTACAACTGAACTATCACAGTTCTGAAAGCCTGGTGACATATGAGTCTAACAAAGCTTCTACGAAATAATGACAAAAGTATGATTCGGATCCATATTTGGGATCACTAAATTACAGAATGATGCCAATGAAGTATAGGGTTTTCTAGCATTTGTTCAAGTGGAAGCAAGAATTTCAGCTGCACTGAAAAATTGGCAGTAGTCATTAGAATATATAAATATAGAAAGATTGATAAAGCAGGCTTTTAAAAAGTAGTGAAACACTGAAGATGACATTGCGAGCATCTAGAATCATAGAGAGCAGTGTGTCGCTGGGACTAGCTCTGAGAAGGCCGCCTCACGCCTGTGTGCTATCCAGAGATGAACAGCTCTTCCTCCACATCCCAAGTAAAAAGCTGTAATATGAGCTTTTAACCAAAGGACCCCTGTGACCAACAGCCACCTCAAGAGCCTCAGGTAGCTGAACAACACAACATGATTCATGCAGAGTAATGGGGGGGGACGACCTCCAAATAGTTGTCCAGCCTCTGTTCAAGCAGGAAACCCTGGCTGAACAAGACCTTCTACATCCTTGTAGGCACAACTTACTTATAAGCTATAGGACACAAGAAATGAAGTGTGTTGTCAGTAGCTTCAGAGTAACACAGCTGTCAAACATGATCAGGTTGGGGACCAGTGCTGTGTACAGCATTTTCCAGCCCTGTGCACAGAAAGAGGTGGGAGTTAGGGCCAAGGCTCCCAACCAGGCTGACAGCTGCCACTAGGGTCCTGTCACCACCACAGTCAGGCAGTTTGGTGGAACATCAGCAGAAAACAACATGCTCTGTGCTTAAACATTTTTTCACCTGTTTTATTAGTCATGTGTGAAGCAATTCAGTTTAACCTTGGGAATGTGCTTTGTTTTATTCATTCATAACTCTTGGAAGTGGAGGATATATAGTTATAGTGAAACTAAATGATACTATCCAACAAGCATCTTCTTCCCTGAGACATTGTGGTTTACATCACAGTCTATAGACAGTGGTAAAGACAAAATCTTACAACTACACATTAATTAACCTGGGGGGAAAAGTATTATTCTTAATCTCCTGTCTTGGAGAACTTAATCAAATAATAAAACGAAAAGTTTCATTAAGCTTACAGGACTTTTGCTCATGCTTTTCTCTACCCTCTTCCACATTCTCTATGAATACTGAATTTTTAACATGAAGCTGCAGCAGGAGCATAAAAGCAGCATGTGTACTATTTCATCTGCAGAGCCTTCTTCTAAGGATAAGTCTGGGAATGTGAGATGTGGTGGTTTCTACCTCTTCAAATACTGAGTCTTTGGGGAAAAAGTCTAATCTGGAAGTACAGAGATATCACAGTACACAGATGAATGAAAGAAAGCAGGTGACAATGTAGTGGTTATTAAGGAGAGATCCTTCTTTCTCAACTATTTATTTAACATCCTCTCACAACAGTCTTGATACTTTCTCCCTTTACAAGTGCTCACACCCTGACTTCACCTCTCAGGGCAACCTGACAGCCTATTACATCTAACCCAGGTCAGCTCTTGCTCTCATGGCCAAACTGCCAGGCTGCAGGGATTAAATTAAAGAGTATTTCAAAATGTTTTTTTTCTCATTTCAATTTACTCCTCAAAATATGTTGTTTGATGGGGGATGAGGGGGAAGCGGGAAGAGGAGGAAGAGACTCTTCTATCCATCCTGTATTTCTGACTTTTTGTCTTTATATTTATTTATATTTTTATAGGAATACATTGTTGTTTGAGCAGTAATCCTTCAACTCGGCATTTGGAAATGCTGCCGTGATGTTACCAATAACTGCCCAATAATTCTACTGTACAAAAGATTCATGGGACATTAATTAGTTCCCTTGTTCCTCCGCCTTTAATTTAATGTAGGTTTCCATGACAGCAAAGAGAGACAAATCAGTCAAAGCCAATAGCTAGAAATGACAATTTGCATTCTGGTCACTAGCCTTAAAAATGTGGTATACATTCAAATAATGAGATTTTGGATGTTTGATCATTTTTGAATGTTTGGTCATATATTATACTGCTGTCTCTTCATTTACAGCAGTCTTCTGTAAAAATATAAACTATTATGGCACACCATTCTGCAATTCTGAATCTTTGCTATTTACAGAGTAGTCTGTTCAAATTCAATAGGCTTTTTATCCTAACTAATGCAGTAATAGTAGTAGTAAAAGCAAGGGTAGGAGCTGTTCTGCTGTAGCCTGACTTCGTGTTTATATGAAAGTTGTATATAAAGATGGCTGAAAGTAGTTTTAACAGAAAATTACACAAAATGACATATTGGCTAAAAAGTATTTTTTCTCTTCTAAATCTCTTACTAGAAAAAAAATCTCATTATCCGGGAACATCCTGATTCTCTAACATTGTCCTTAGTTCTCTTGCAAATTGTAGTCTGATGCATTTGTTCACTGTTTCATTGAAGAGACAAAGATGAGAGGAGTTCAGGGACACCCAACAATCTAGTTTACATACATTTACATATATATTTTTAGAGAAAGCTTTTTTCTTACTTTAAGAAGTTTTAAGAAAAAAAATTCTTTAAACATACGATTTATATTACTGTTCTTAATCATTAATGCCAGCCTTTAACACAGGTTGTTCCCCATGTAGAACTGTAAATATAAAGTCATTGCAATTTTTCCCAAGTGCTGGTAGAGGAGGTTTTAATACTCTCTTGCTGTCAAATGGATCTGATTTAGGTCTACAAAATATAGCAGCCTTCTCCAAAATGGTCAGCTGACTTTGTATGGATAGTGTCTCCCAGTTTAAAATGCTATTTCTGTGTGACAGAAAGCACTGACATATTCTATCGAAACACACACGTGCAGAATATTTCCTCCTATTTTCAGCTGTCTTTCTGGAACGTCAGGGTCTGTGAGTATATCTCTTAAAATAGCTCCAAAGTAACTAAACGTGAGGTGTTGCATCTGTATCTCATTGGCACAAGTCAGAGAAGTTGCTTCTTTTTCTGAGACAAACCTGAAGCAGCAAAACCTGCAAAATACAGATTTGTTTCATTTGGTTTTTTAAGGAAATCCAACAATGGAAACAGCTGCAGTGGAAGAAGATAAGCTCATGTCCAGGCCTCTTGAAAGGTTTAGTTGGGATGCACATTATAAACTGCCATTGAATAATTACCAGTGGATTGGAGTAAGTGGTTGTTGTTATTAGTTGCCTTTAAGGAAAAATACCAGGCAAAACTGATTTTCTTAAGTTCTTCCATTGACAATTAAAAGGCCCACTTTGTACAAAAAACCAGACATTTCAGGAAAGCAAAGCATTTGCTACTGAAGAAAACAAGGTACTTGTAAAGCCTGAGGATGTATGTATGGATGAGGTAGCTATGTGAAAAAGCAAACTCTGAAAATGGATTTGATGTGTAAAGATGTGAAGAGAGTAAAAAGAATCACCAATGAAAACCCAAACTGAACCACCTGATACAGGATGTATCGGAAAATTAGGTCATTACAAAAGTGGCTGGGCTGAATAGGAGTCTGATTACAGTGGTGACAGCCTGCATTCAAAGAGGAGAGTATTAGAGACCGGTTCATTATTTGTTGGGATACTCAAAACCTTTCCCTTTGGCTAGGTTTATTTTAGAGTAATTCTGCCTCTCCTTCTGTGTGCTGCAGACATAATCTGGGTACAAGACACACTGAAAGCAGAAGTAATGACAGTGAGAATGGTAATGGGGCTTTCTGGAAACAAGTAAGTGTTCTGAGTTGACCCTGGCTGGACCCCAGGTGCCCACCAAAGCTGCTCTATCACGGCCCTTATCAATGAAACAGGGGAAGGAGCATATAGCAAAAGACTCGTGGATCAAGATAAGGACAGGTAGAGATCACTCACTATCACTGGCAAAACTAATTCAACTTGGGGAAATTATTTTAACTTATTACAAATTAAATCAGAATAAGATAATGAGAAAATGAAAACTAAATCTTAAGACACCTTCTCCTAACCCCTCCCTTCTTCCTGGGCTCAACTTTACTCCTGATTCTTTCTACTTCCACCCCAACAATGGCAGAGGAGGAGGAGGAATAGGGGTTGTGGTCAGTTCATCACACATTGTTTCTGCCACACCTTCCTCCTCAGGGAGATGACGCCTCACACTCTTCCCCTGCTCCAGTGTGGGATCCCTCCCAAAGGAGAAAGTCTTCCATGAACTGCTCCAACATGAGTCCTTCCCATGGGCTATGGTTCTTCATGAACTGCTCCAGCATGGGTCCCTTCTGCGGCATGTAGTCCTTCAGGAGCACACTGCTCCAGCAGTAACCGCCATAGGGTTACGAGTCCTGCCAGCAAACGTGCAGCAGCATGGGCTCCTCTCTCCATGGGTTCACAGGTCCTACCATGAGCCTGCTCCAGCACAGGGCCACAGCCACCTTCAGGCATCCACCCGTTTCAGCATGGGGTCCTCCATGGGCTGCAGGTGGGTATCTGCTCTGTTATTGACCACCATGGTACACAGAGCAACAATGGTGCATCTACCACTGAAAGCACAAGACCTAGGGGAAGAAAAAAGCATGGAACAGGGCAGAAGCTTTTGTAAAGTAAAGACAATTCTAGCAACATTCAGGTCAGACAAGACATACCAGACACCCGTCCTACAGGGGCCTAGGGAAACTGGCGTGCCTCATATTTAAGTCAGAAACATATATACTAGACTTCTTACATATTTACTTTATTTTCTTTCTGCAGCATATTTACTTTTCTTCATAGTAAAAATGCTGCAGAAGAAAAGAAGTATGCCAAGCAGTTGGGAAACAGCGGATACTTATGTACTCTGCAGAAGAAGCCCTTGGCCCCTGAAAAAGCCAAAGGTTTATGGTAACTTGGGAACAGTACAAACATAATTCCAGTAAGTGGTACCTTCCCCTTCAGTAATGCTGTTTTGGCCTTTGACGTAAGCTAGTGTAAATATCTCTTAAAGACTGTTTTGTCTCAACTCCTTCCTTGTTTGCCAAAAAGAAGACAGATATAGGGTCAATGCGCAAACAGAATGTTGAAGAATCCAACAGTGCAACTCCAGGAAGGCAAAGCACCTTAGGGTGAAGGCACTTCCACAGTGCCTTTGGAGCATGCAAGTGAAAGGTTACAAGTGGAAAGTGGGCAACATAATTGAAAATTAAAAGTCTTTCCTTGGTATTACAGTAGTTAAAGCACCTAAGGCACCATGCAATGAATATTATTTTAGAATCTGTATCCAAGGACCAGGTTCAGAGCAGTGAAAAGCTTTAATCCTCGTTAAACACTAAACACCCTACAGTTCATACCATAGATAACCATATCTTTGTCCTTTCAGACATCGACTACTGATTTAAATGCCACTGTGTTCAGAAAAGTCTCCTGCTAATTACTCGTCTTAAATATCCGCATTATACTGCTTCCAACCACCGTGTGTAAAATTATTTGATCAATATTTTATGTTGGTGGCTTCTTTAGAGGCAGAACCATTGATTTTAATAGTTTAAATGAAAGATAGAGGACTGTCATCATTCAACAACAGTAATTACCTCATCGTAATTAGAGTTAGGTACTTAGTAATAAGTAATAATGGTAGAATACAAAAATGATAACTTGAGGGTTTTGTAATTAAAATTGCTAATGGTGAGTCATAACTAGCAGCTGAAATAGAGGAAATGAAAGATGCATCTGTGTGGCACTTTCAGCAGACAGATCTGTTTCTACTTGAACAGGAAGCAGCCAGGTTATCAGGACAGTGTTTATGTTTCAGATAAATAAAAAGCCAGCTGTAGAAGGAACCAGTACCTGTCTTACCTTCAGTGAAGTGTGTCCCTATCTGATGAAGCTGACGTCTCTCCTTTCAGCTGAGGTTCTTATCCATAAAAAAGAGAAGGATACATCTGTAAGGCTCAAATTATTTATCCCTGGTGTAGATGAAAGATCAGGAACTGGCTGTGGACAGAAGAAAAATTATTACTTGCCCTTCCTCTAGACTTTCCCCTACCCTTGAATTTCTTGGGTTTCAGGTGTCCATAGATGAGTGCTGTCACATGCACTCACATGTGTTTGCCTTTCCTTTGAGTATATGCTCTTTGCTAGGAACATTATACTTTTTCCCAATCTTCTGAAGCATTTTGCAAGGAAAACATACTCTAAGAGCTATTTAGCTACAGTTTCCACACTAAGAGGCACATCCGTATGCAACAAAAATTGACATTTTCTTCCACTTCAGGAAGAGGTTCTTGAGATCGAGTGAATTTACTACTAGTAGATTAGAAACTGTAATTTTTGGCTTGCACTTGAAGTTGTGAACAGCAAAGAATTAATTTAAATATTAGACTTTTCTTTTTTGCTGAAGTTTTTGTTGCTTCAAGTTCTATATAAATTTCCTTAGCGAGTGGGCATGAAATGCTTTCATTCAGGTGTGCTCATAGTTTTATAGAAATTAGCAACACTCATGCCTTTTTTACACTGAGTGAAAGGATTACAACAGGTTAAAGGCAAGAAAGTACGAGATATAGCTACCATATGTTTTAGGTTTTGATTTATTTCCTAGTTGTACAAATGAGAAGATTTGCATTAAATCTCAGTTGTATCACCAGATTAATACCAGTGTAATTTTCTGAGTTAATAAGGCTACTCTAATTTTGCTCTTATCTTAGGACACTTTCTAATCTTTCGTTCCTCAAGTCCAAACTCTGAAAGTGTAACTTCCCAAAGACACGTGTTTTCTACATGTTTGAAAACCTACTCTTTCCTCACGCTTGTTTTTTCCCTCCTTTTCCTTTTGATGTCCTGGGTGTTGAGTATAAAGCAATTAAAACTTTTTGCTGTGGAAGCAAAGCTTTGACTCAGAATGATATTGGTAGCTATCACCACCCAGTCCGTCTTTTTTGAACAGGTTCTGAGACTTTTTCGCTAGGAATTTATAAGGTTGAAAGTCATGAAAGTTTCAAGCCTCTCTCTTGTGTACCATTAGTCTTCAGAGCAGCCTCAGGTCATCCAAGCATAAATGGTCATGCTCTGGAACTGACAACTTTCTGCCTTCCTTCTTATCATACCCTTTCTGTCCACTCCCTGCCTGCTCCTTCCTCCTCATTTGTCTCCTGATCTTTATTTGTTTCTCTCTCAGCTGTTCGTTGATATTGTTTTACTAAAAAGGAAGCATAATTTTTTCTACTTATTGACATCAACTTGTTTACTGTCCCTTTGAGGTACCCAGGTGCAGCACCAATAATACTGTCCATTCTTACATCTATTTGTAATTATTAATGTAATATTTTCTGGAGCACAGGAAATATGACCTCCTTTTCCCAACGTTGCAGATGTCTTGCCACTCACATATCAGCCCTTTACGCATATTTCCTAAATACGAGTGGTGAAAAACATTGTATGTGGCCATTAATCAGTTCTATTGCTAGCAAAGAATCTATTGAATGTAGGTACAAGAAAGAAATTGGAATACCTGACAACATCACTATATGTGTTTGTCATGGTCATTTACTGCTCTGTCCTACGGTTTATTTCAGGCTAGTGTTACTATGGCTGACTCAAGAGTACTGAGCATGTGCATGGACTGCTGTTTCTGACTGTCCTTTTCTTGTAGTCAACACATAGATTCTGATAACTACATATCTGTGGGTTTTCTTTATCCTCCTGCAGCTGCTTTACAGGCTCAGTCCCCATATCTATAGAAACATTCAGTACTATAAGCAAAGCTTCACAGAAATTAATTTCTGTAATGTGGACAGATTTTATTAGGGTTAAAACTTTATGAAGATTTTTTTTTTCTGTGTAAACCAGTGCTGTGACTGTTACTGATTGTAGTAGATGTAAACGGGAGGTGAACCAATTCATTCTGTCATTAATGTAAGAGGAATTGCGACCTATAAGAGGAAAACGTAAGGATTCTCTGCTACTAAATAGAAAACAACATCTGAAGGAGCTGGTTGAGTAAAATAACCAATAAACTGACCAAATTAACTTTCTCAGATTTGAAATTTATTGATATTCCACTGTATCCATGAAGGTCTTAAGCTGTACAAGTGTTGCTGAGAATAAAATTTGGTCCTTTGGGTTATGTGGACTGCAACACAGATTACAATAAACGCATGCAAGTTATCAAAATGCTTAAATGGCTTGCCTCTAGAAAACTCTACACAGACTTGTATTTTTAAACAGTTAAATCCTTGCCAGTATGTATATTTCATTCTATGATGGGATGTCCTCCAAAATTTTCATATCAGTGACTAGCTGGCAGTGAAGCTTTAGGTAATCTTTTTACGAGAAGAATTCATTGACAAACCTCCCAATAATAAAGTGTTAGGTCAAAGTTAATGTGAATGTTCGACCCTGAGATGTCACTCTTTCCTTGCATTAATGCTTCACAGAAAACACAATGGTGCGTTAAAGCAGCTTAATAATACCAAGTCACGTTCAAAGTGTCAATGGTGCTCTGCTGTGACTTATTAAATTTCTATTTCCTGAGGGCTGCTCTAGTAACACCACGCTGGTTTGGGGATACTGTCATTTCTTCTTCTATACTCAAATCCCTAATTTTGAAGCCTTCTGTGTTATGCTACTGTTTTGGGGGTTTTTGTACTTTCCAGTAAATTTAATGTTTATTTAATAATTATTTCTGTAGGTCCTTTGAACTCCACTAGAAGTTGGAAAATTATTACTTAAAAAAAAAAGTTATTATTGTTTCTATAATGAAATACATAATAATACAATATATAGTATTCTATTTCATACAATTCTATATAATAGCACAGATAGTATTACTACATATTCAGTGAAGAAAATGTTTCTATATCGAAGATTTGTTTAATGTGTCATATAAGAATAAGTACCTGGGTGGAACTCAGTGAGTCAGGCTAATTTCTGAATGACCCTATAAATACATAAGGACAATAATAATAGGAATGGGGCTATACTGCTTTCACTGCAGTACCTGCATATGACATTTGAGGAACCCACAGGAAAGCTCTTGTCATCACTGCTTGTGCTCTTCTTGTATAGTCTACCCTAAAAGGTTTTGTGCTGAAGGTAGGTATCCGTAGCACTGACAAAGTCACAACAATCAAATGCATTATCCCTTCCAAATGAGTGTTCTGGAGTAACTGACCAAAAGATTTTTTTGGGATCAAGTTAGTTGCATTAATGGCATGATATTTATGTGATCTGTCTGTGAACTAGAATCTCTTCGGTATTCAGTCATCAAGTATTGGTCACATTAGTGCATGGGTGCTTGATCTTAGAGAGGGAGTTGACTCATTTTCTGTTTCCTCTTAGGAAAGGGTCACTATTCTGTAGAAATCTTTTAACTTTAAGAGACCATAAGTCAAATGCTCTTTTTCTAGTGCCACAGGAACTGCCACAGTAATTGTAGAAGAACAGTATTTATGTCTCTCCATGAAACAAATTACTGATATGAATCCACTTATTTCGTTTTGCTTTTAGTTTTGGATCTTAAAAAGGGGATAAACTATCTTTAGAAACTGTTTGTTAAACCTTCATCCAAAGAAACTGCACAACACAACATAAAATACTCTCAAATAACACCACTCCCCCCTCTTCCAGCTCTACTGGGAAAAGAAAGTATAAGGTGCTATGTAAATGACAAAATGTGGTGGAAGAGAAAGTAGTACATTAGCAATGCTTATGGTTGCCATTTTATATAAAAACACAATTTCCTTTTACCAGAGAGATTAAAAATTTAGTCATCTTCTTCAATCTTTTTATGGAAAACTTGAATATGTTCCTTATGTTAAATATATCATGTCTTTGTCAAACAAAAAAACAGTGAGAAATAATGAAAATTAAATACCGATGTTTTATCAGATTTTTGCTAGTTTATAATACAAACAGGCTGTAAAGATCTTCAATAATTTTAAAATATTTTGCTACCAGTCAAAATGATTCATGTTAGCTGCTTCTCAAAGCATTTCACAGAACTCAGAGATGTCAACTCTTTCTTCAACTTCTCAAATAAGAAAAGACTTTGACATCTTAACATTGCATATTAGGTGGAAAGCTCATTTTTCAGAAGTGATACTGCTGAGTTGATACTCAGACCATGTCTATTTATTCTGTTCTGACACCACTGATCTTAAAATTTGCTTTCATAAACAAAAAATCCAACCCAGTTTGTGTCCAAGACTGTTCTGATGAAAGATGTGGTCCTGAACCAAACTAAAGAGGTAATGTAATCACAACCTCTACTAGAAGCTTGTTGTTCATTTGTTAGTCATTCAAATACAAAAAAGATAAAGCACATGGGAGCAAAAGTCTCCTTATATATATTTTAATTATATTTCTAGCTAAATACTGTGGCAGGTTTCCTTTTTAGAAATGAAAAGCTAATGATCCATGAAATGAATAAATTAAATTGTTTTATTCACTGCACACATGTTTTCTTACAAAATGAATCAGAAATGGAGAATCTTGTTTAATCATGGAATGTCTTGTTGAAGGGGATGTTTATCAGTCTCCCAAATGTAATATTTGCTGTCAAAGCTTCCATGCAAAATGTGTCTGTGTTTGGCTTTCAATGGAAGGAGTCGTAACTAAGCAGCCCCTTAATTAGTATTTTGTCACATCTCTCCTCAGGCGATGTTTGTCTGGAACTGTGTTATTGCTATGCAGGGTATGAGTGTGTCACAGTTAATTTTATTTAAGAAAGACTGAGAATGTCATATTTTCATTGGGAGATGTGTGCCCCACAGGCTACCACTCTCTCTTAGAAGCCAGTAGTGATTTGAAAGATGCCATTTTCTGCCACATATTTCCTTTGTTTAGCAAATACCTTGCTAAGAGTTGAGAGATTTTGCTCCAATGCTGGATTTAAAAACTAGTTCGACAGTGTTATTAACTCCAATTGTTATTGTAATTTCAAAATTTTCTCCTTGATTTCTGTTTTCTCAAGATCTCTGCCCTTTGAAGAAGAAGGAGGAAGTGGAGGGTAAAGGGACACCTTACAGATAACTTCATCAACGTCCATTTAGGCTTCAAATGTTAAGGGATTGATCATATAGTCTCACTTCGGACCTTTAGCATGAAAAAACTATATAGTCACATTGTCTGATGCAATACTGTCTGATGCATGCACTTTTTGCAGCAGTGAAAGTTAGTGGGTTTCTGAATGTTGCCTGTCAGTTACTCAGTTGCAGATTTAGCATACCTGATTTGAGAATTCAAATTTTGTCAGATTGGTCTAAATTTCCTCATGAAAAGCAGTTTCAGTACTAGATTTGGAGAAGAAATTTAACCTCAGCCAGAATAACTATTGATGTTGTTTGCTGCACATGCCTAACTTCAGGAAAGACCAATTTGGCTGAAACAGTCTTTGCTTTTTATCTTCTCTTTATAAAATACTTATTGATCACAAAGTATCACATAATATAAATTGCAGCTTCATTTATATTGAGCAGGAGTTTTTTCTGAGGTGTTCAAATCTACAAATCCCAGATGGACAGTGAATAATGTATTTAAAAATATCTATTCTGGTTTCATTGTGCAGCAAGAACACAGGAGTAAACACTGATCTGTTTCTTTTTGCTTTAGGTTATCTTGATTAGATTTTTGTTTATTTGCAATAGGTCTGTGTTTTTGTTAAAAAGATATGGACATGTTCAGGGCAGGATGAACTCTACTGTGTCCGGTTTTCATGTCCTGTAGCAGAAATACAATATCACTGATAAGATAAGTGGGTTTGTTAAACAACAAAACAAGATGCTTCTAATGATTAAGCAAATACCATGAACTTCTTGCAAGAACTTCCATTTTAATTATTTTAAACTAGTTTGTACACACCAGAGAACTTTCTGCATTCTCTCATGAATACCATCGAATGAGTGAGCCCAATTTGTTTAAATGCTTGGAATCTAGTCTATATAGTCAAATGCAGATTATTAGGGTCAATATATGAAAGCTTAAGTAAAATCCTTCTGACTTGTACTGTGCAAAAGGCTAGGGAACATAACCCAGTGGTTATTTCTAAATATAAGTGCATAGAAAATAGGACATATGTAATGAATTATGGCAACAATATCAGAGAAAGTAAGAAGCTGGGCATCTAGGATGTTCCATTTTCCTCTTGCATGGCTCTTTAAATTCCAATGAATCTGGGAAGTAGTTGCTCACAGTCAGATTAATTCAATTCTGAGATTTAATTCTGAAGACATTGTGAGAATATATTTGTATAGGAAGTATGACCATTTTTATTGACTAGGAGCTTTAGAATGTAGGAAAACATTTTGTCTTGGAAACAAACTGAAATCCTTTAATATCTTGTCCACAAAATTAAAAAACACTCTCACAAACATTATATGGCAAGCAAAAGTACCACACATAGTTGTTGTGTTCTGTTTTCCTGATTGAATCTGGCCTGCAAATGTGAAAAAGTAGAGTTTCATTCCTGATTTAAATGCAGATCACAGCAGAGCAATACGAAGCGATCACTACTGACTCTGCCTTCTTTGATACGCACGTTTGTTACAGAAGAGAACAGCAATAGCAAAATAGCAATTTGTCTGTGCCGTGAGTGGTTATGGGTATAAGAAACAGTCATCACTGTCTGTAAGTGCAGTACATATCTTCCATTGTTAATGAAAATTTAGCTTATATAAGCTTTTCAGTCAGGAAGCCCTGGATTTTTCTCTCAGTTATATTATTTAGAAACATAGGAATCTCTGGTAAATTGCTAGCAGCTCTGGTTGTGTCTCAGTCTGTGTTTTTGGGTCTTCACAGAGAAATGAAGACTCCCAGAATAAGATCTAGTGAATCTACTGTTGATGAGGTATCTGGGTTGTACCGATGCGGTCTGTTCTCCTGTTGGAGGTTCAGGCCTGAGGCTCCCCAAAGGTCCTGGGACAGACTGTTGCCTTGGCCAAGTAGATTGCCTGGGATGGTGTCCCATGGACTGGCTGACGCCTCCTAAGCACACAGCAACCACTGAAAAGCAGCTCAGGTATGCAGCAGTCCTGGTGTCCCTGACTTGGGAAAGTCCTGGTGGATATGGGGACTTGGCCTTCTGTTCAGTGAAATCAGAATGGTTGGTTTCACCACAATTTCTGACTTGGTAGGCATTGAGAAAGTGCATTGTTTTCATGATTAGGTTTGAAATAAAATGAGCAAGTGACAAGTCCCACGTATGTACAAACCAAGGTGTGATCTTATGTACATCTCACATGTATAGTAAAGCATAGTCTTTATACCAAACAAGTAACAGAAACCAGTCTTTTCAACTGGAAACCAGGAGCAGAAAAATGTTTTGCCAGTTGTAGCACACATTCTGATTCTGACATCAGAAAACCAAATTTTTGAATTCCCCATCAAGTACTTGACAGCTCAATTTCCACCCCTTGTTGATCTGCCCCAAGCATCCAGAGTGTTGTCCATGCATTTGTAAGATCACTACCCAGTACTTCATTTTTCTATTAAAGATGTGAAGACTGCTCACATCAGTTCCAACTATACATGCTGTCAGTTTTCAGCCGGTGGTGATAATAATGTTTCTTCTGTTTTCACAAAATAGATCTCTTGCTTGTAACAAGTTTACGACTAACATAATATCACCTGCTATCTCAGGATGTGTGTGTGGCTGCCCTGTTTATAATTTCTCCATTGGTCCACCTTGGTAGTTAATTTAGCCTCAGGGACTTTCCATGAGACTGACTGCAGAGCAAAGAAGATATTTGGAAGCAAAAAAAAAAGTCAGGGGGATGGAAAATTACTGCAGCCATCTATTGATTAATGTAGTTGCACTTCTTCATGCTCAATTTATTGGCTCAATGATGAGGCCTGTACAGGCTTTCCTGATAGGCAGCCTAGTAAGGTATTTCATAACTAGGAATGTCAGTTAGTTCATGGGTATCCTGGTTAATCTTTGTACAGCTCAACAGACGCTAGAGTAATTTAATGGTGTGCTTCAGGGAATGAAGGGATTGTTGTTTTTTCTTCTTCCTAGCACTTGTGAAAGGAATAACAGAAATGTCCTTTTGCAGAAGAACAAGAAGATTCTCTGTTTTTCGGAATCTGAACAAATGAGTATTGTGGAGTTTGATCCTCTAACTTGACTTTGCACGAACTTGCACAGGTTTTGTTCAGAATGCCTTTGATAGAAGGGGAGTATCTCATGAGTGCTCATCATTATCAGCTAAATATTGTCACACATTGAATCATACAATATGATGGGGGTTGGAAGGGATCTCTGGAGATCATCTATTTCAACCTCCCTGCCAAAGCAGGCTCACCTAGAGCAGGTTGTACAGGATCACGTCCAGGCAGTTTTTGAAACTCTTCAGAGAAGGAGACTCCACAAACTCTCTGGGTAGCCTGTTCCAGTGCTCTGTCACCCTCAAGGTAAAGTTTTTCCTTATGTTCAGGTGGAACATCCTGTGTTCCAGTTGTGCCTATTACCCCTTGTACTGCCACTGGACACCACTGAAAGAGACTGGCTCCATACTCTTGATGCTGACCCTGTCAGAAGTAGATTTCCTGACAGGGAGAGGAGGAGAAAGGAGCAGCCTTAGCCCCCTGGGAGAGCTCTCTCTCCTTTGAGGAGTGCTTTGGCACAACTTGTGCTTCCTCCTCATGGAGGTAATGTGCACCCTAAACTATAAGGGTGCAATAACCCCATCTGGGACTAGAATCTTTTGATCTAGCACTTACTGTTGTGCTAGGAAAGAATCCTGTTTAGTGATCACTAGCAGCATTCACCAATTACTCTGAAAGCACAGCATTCCATCCAATTAATGATAAAAAAATGCAATGAACAAGGGTAAAATATATTTGCAAATTATTTATTGAAAGCAAAAGATGAAAATTAATAAAATGGCCTACTCATCCCTGTTAGCATGACTCCTGTAAGCATATTAATGTGTGATAAGGTCTGGCAAGTAATAGTTAAATGACAAGATATCTACTCTTATGCAGATTTTGCTACTGGAGTAGCACCAGCAAATGGATGTTAGAAACAGATCTGTAAAATACAAATAACTAGGGTTTTAAATATGTCTGTGTTTCATTACATAATTTTAAAAGAAGACTTGCAAAAATCTTACTGTTGCTGGTGTAATTTCTCTCCTGTGAAGGTGAAATATCACTGTTTCTGTTATGGATTGCCAGATCTGTTAGTCTAATAGAGCTCCATGCCCCCAGGTCTCTCCAGTAGTAAGGCTGAACATGTATTCCAAACAGGCACACACATTAGCACTCTACAGCACAGACATATTCACCTGGCCAGCCACACCGATTGACACAGATAGAATACACAGCACTCACTGGCCTTATCTGGGATGAAGGTCTATTACTGAGAAATGCATATATACATACACACACACACATGCACAGTGTGGATCCCTTTGGAAGCTGGATTTAGACTTGAGCGGTCTATCTAGTAATTGTCCCTCCATCCTAGTTGCACCTCTGCTGGCACCTGGACATATGAACCTGAAGCTCAGAGCCCCCTTCTGCTTTCTGATACCAACCTCCACCCTTGCACATAGCAATGCAGGTACATGCACGCACACACACTATGGATCCCTCCAGCAAGTGCACTTAGACAACCTAGTAGCTGGATATTCTAATGTGCTTCTTACTTAACCCAGCTACTGGGTCCTGGATCCTCTTATCTCCAGCTGCCTTGAGCACAGAGACACACACATATTCAAACAGCTCTCCAGTTGTCCCACAGATCTCGCAGTCTACTTGGTAGTTTTCTGGGAATTCCTGGTCCCTCCAGTAGCCAGTTCCTCCTGTTGTCTCACTCAAAGAGATGTGCACGTCAAGCTGAGACTTATGGCTTCTTCAATAACCAGCTCCTTGGTTGCTTATCCTGCATCCCACATCCCTTGGGCATTAAATCCTCTGTTCAGTCTGAAAGGTTGTCTGAAGAGTGTCTTCCATTAAGTCGTGATGATGGGAATCATGCCCTACCTGTGCGGCTGATGTGATATCTCCTACGATACACCCCTGAAATATGCACGAAGCTTATGACTGCACAAGGCACCAGTACAGAAAAGGCCTTTTGTAGCATAGTGTGGGCTTATTTTTCTTCTACAGGAAGAGTCAACACCTGCTCTCTCACCCATTAGCATAAACCAGCTGCTGTCTACCTGCTGTACACAGGTGCGGTGCCTGCATTTTTAAATGTTCCTTGTACTCAACAGACCAGAAGCTCCTATCTTGCCCTTTGTGTGTATGTCAGCTCTCATATGAACGTCAAATATCAGAGTAACACCATCAGCAGACAGGGCATGGTGGAGTGTATTTTTCTGGGTCCTTTTTATTTGTCTGTTTGTGGTTTTTATGTTTGTTGTGGTGGTAGTTTGGTTTTGGGTTGGGTTGGTTGTTTATCGGGGGTTTTTTTGGAGAGATGCATTATTAGGCTTTTCTTTTTCATTTCCATTTTCAGGGAAAAAAAGACCTGTTTAAAATTCTCCACCTGTGGTTCCATGTTGGCTAGGTTGTCCTAGACCTGCTTGAAACACCAGAAGGTTCAGAGTAGGCTTTGAGTAATCCTCCAAAGTCTTGTGTGGTCTTCCCCTTTTAAGCACTGAGTAGCTTACTAAGAAAATAGTCTTTTTCAAGAAGAGAATCTTCTTCATCTCTCCTCTTCAAGAGAATCTGTAAGAGTTTTGGTATATTGAGCATGTCTGAAAGTAGTAAAGAACAGAAGCAAATTTTTTTGAGTTTAGGAGAAAATACTAGTGGGTACTTGTAGTGTGAGACCCACAGCCTCATGGCTTCAGATGTGGGATGCAAATGCTCTTTGCTGAAGATCAGCTCAAATGTGCTCTGTGTCTGCCAGAGGCTTCTCAAGCTGTTTTGTGTCTTATTTATAAACTGAGATATTTGAAGTTCATTTAAACGTATAGAAAAAGGCTGGTTCAACAAGCTTGTGGTATTACTCTCCTTGTGCTTTGTTCTTTGTCCAGAAAAATCTTCCAATTGCTGGGAAACAGTTGACTTGTTTTGTGTGGCACTATCTGACTAGTTTTGACAAATAACTGACGAATTCCCTGCTGAGATATTGTTCCCCGTCATTGCTCTCCCTTTATGTATTTTCATGTGTTGTTTTTCTCTTCAAAGTACTCTTCTAACATATAAATTAAAGTAGTCTTGTTTCCTAGGTTTTGTTTTCCAATCTTCCATAAAAATTGAAAAGCTTGTAAATTAACTTCTCTTTTCTTGTTTACTTTGATTTTGTTGCAGATTATTAGCTACTACTTTTTCTTTCTCTTTGTGCATAGATAACACAGCCATCCATAATTCACAACCCAGAGTTGAGCTGAAATCGCATTCCATCTCCTGCTATAATTCTCTTTCACTCCATTGAGTACATAGTCATGTAGAAAAGTTCAGAAATAATAGTGCAACTGTAACTGTGCTACTCTGAGATTAAGTATGAAACTCTGGTGTATATCATTTCTTTGATTCTTGTGTCTGTCCTCCAAATTAAGGGCTTAGATGTTCAGATCAAAGCCATAATATACAGTACTTCATCACACATTCTCCATGTCAAGTGGAAGCTGAGTTTCAGGAATCAGTGGCCAGCAAGTTTGGCATCTTGACTGCGGAAACTGCAACCGTAAAATCAGAAACCATTTCAATCAAATATAGTTCAGGAACATTTCTCATGCTCTTTAAGTGAAACAATGGTGCTCAGAGACATTTATTGTCTGAAATGTGTTCTGGACAAGACATTTTTTTCACCAAAGGGAATAAATTGTTGAGCAGCATGAGTCTTTCAGAAGCTATTCAAAATGATCAGTGTTCATAGGAGAGGAAATTAAATACTGTAGAATAAGGAAGACTGAATCCTGCTGAAGTATTTGAGAAAATCTTGAAAGATGGTGTTT
>WEIS01061272.1:2870-14423 GCA_013389965.1 Todus mexicanus | reverse complement strand
GTTCCCATCTGGGCCCCTTCTGCAAGTTCCTGGTTCTCCAGCTGAGTTGGCTTATCTGCCATAGATCCACTGCAGTGGCTTGTCTGAGCTGAGCAGCATCTACTCTTCAGGAGAGGCTTCTCCCTCTGGCCATACTGGCTACTGGAGCCCAGGTGAAGAGGAAGAGACTTGCAAGTCAAAGCCCGGCACTTATAGTCAGTGGCCTCATTCAACTCACTTAATGAATCTGCTTCTACAGATGTGAACTGGTTTTGTAATGTTTGCAAAATGCCATGGGCTGGACTGACAGTTTGAAATCTAGCATGTGGGCAGAGCTGCTAGCTCCCCTTGCTTTCCCCAGAGACACGCTGCTAGTAAGCTATGAGCTGTTTCCCTTCTGCTATGGCGGGGTGATCCTACAAGTCAATGCCTACGCTGACTGTATCTGTTAGTGCAATGTCCATCCTTCTTTTACTTAAATGGTTTATAGGGCACCCAGAAAAACAGGTCTCAAATACTTGCCCAATCTTTTTCGCAGCTCAGGCTGTTGCAGACTCCTATTGCATTTGGAGGAATGAAAAAATGTTTTAAGGTTTTGCATACTTGGAGGCAATGTCTTTTACAGAAACAACTGCAATCTATGTTTGTGTGAAAGATTGCTACAAGCATTAAGCCACATGGCACGGAACAAGTATTGTGTAGGATGCCTGCTCCAAGTTAGGTCTTGGTAAGTTTGAATGCTCTAACTTTCATGCTTAAATCAAAGCTGTGCAAGCTTTTACACAGCAAGAGTATCCAAGGCAATGGAAGGACATGCATGTAAGGTGAAATTCAAATCCTTAAGATTTCATGTTGCTATTGCTCTATGTGTGCTCATTCTCCATACCAAATAGATGATGTGTCATACCCAGAGTGGATGAGGCAGACAGGGAAAGTGGCTGAAGCACATGATTAACATCTAGAATCTGAGGAGAAGAGAAACAGTTTGATGATCTAATGTAACTCCCTGAATAGCAGAGGCTTTTAATTTATGGGCTCTAATACTTTGAGCTATGTGCTTAGGAATAAATATTTTGTGTTTTCTGAGAGCTGAGAGCTTTTACCTGATACTTTCTTTGTTGCTGTGGTCAATCTCCAATACATCAGAGGACAATGGAGAAAAAGGAATAAATGTTTCTGTGAGTACAGAAACTGAATCCTGATTTCCTCTGCCTTGTTGTGGTTAATCCATACTATTTTGGCATTCTCACTTGTATTTTACATCTCCTTCTAGTATCTCCGGCAAACATATCTGCGGTTCTCATTCATGTTCTCAATGCCACTCCTAGTTTCTTCCTGGGTCCCCTGCTTCTGTTTGCCCAGGCTTCTGGAGAAATATGTTGTGGCTGATCCAGAGTTGACAGACATTGATTGGTGTCAGTTGCTGTCTCTTGATTATTAGTCAAACAGGATTTGTTGTATCTTAGTTACTTCAGACCCAACAAATGCCTAGAGGGGCTCCATGGCGATGATTTATGCAAATATTTTCCTGAAGCTCCTAGATGCTATCCAGACTGCTCTGGTGGTATGTAGTCATAAAGACCAATTATTGCTAGAATGATGTGAATTATCTGACTACAATATCTTTATTTTTAAGAAGGTTTTTTGTAGCTCAAAAGTAAGGAGATATGTCTGGTAATCATGACTGAAGTGCGTTCTCTTCTGCAGACCTCCCTTAGAAGCATGTGCATTGTGGAACACACAAAATCTTTGTGCATGTCTGACCTCAGAGCAATCCTTTGGCAATAAAGACCAACATAACTTATAAATTTTAAAAAAGGAAATTTAATAGCATTAATAGGAAGAAATACAAATGCTGAATTAATAATGGGTAAATTTAATAGCATTAATAGTAGTGGTATTTGGTACAAAGGGCAACGTGCCCAAGAGGGGAGTTTTGTTTTGTCTGAATCAGGTTAACCTCTTTAACCAGTCATTTTTTATGCTAAACATCATGTTTGATATTCTTGAGTTTTTTGATGTAATTGCTGTATTTTTCCTACCCAACTAAGCTTTTCAATGATAACAATGAATTCTACAGTTTATTTATAATTTGTGTTTTAAAAACCCCCATCAGAGCAATTTCTTTATCGCTTTGCAGAAATGCCCTGTTTAATCTTACTGAAAATTCCCTTCTTCTCGCATAGTGGTACGGGGCATGGGAACACCTGAAGTTCCTCATACCATGCATTTGATGCAGTAGCTCTAGCACAGTCCCTCCCTCTTTCCCCTGTGTTTCTTCTGCAACAAAAAATTCCAAGTGTTTCAAGCTTCCCTTGTGTGGATGTGTTTCTGTGGCTGCAATCACGACCCTTGCCTGGTTTTGAATCCCGTAAGCTGCCCACTTCTTTCTCAGTGTTCTTTTAAAGGTAGGATAGACAGAACATATAAGATTATTCCATAAGAGGGTATTGCATTGATTTATAATATTGAGGCTATTATTTAATTTCTGAACTTTCTGAAGATTACTAGATGCTTCTATTTTAAATGCAATGCCATAAATCAATCTGAGTTCATTCTAGATTTGACTCAGCTTTACTGAAAGGTTCATGAACTTAGCAAACTTGGCGCAAATTTTGATGAAAAGCTGCTCTGAGATGCATGACATTTTGACTAAAATCTTGCTGTAACCCTACTATAATTATTAAGTGTATCTAATTATCTTCAGTAGCAAGCTTAAACCAAAAATGACCTAAGAAAGTTACTTCTACTGTAAACAGATATAGGGACTAAAACCAGTTTTGGGTGAGCATTCAGGGCTGCTTTTACTTTCTCCAAATTTCTTTGCCAAGATCTGAATTTTATATCTTTTCCACAAAATGCATTTTTCCGTTACAAATACATATGTTTATCTTTGTATTATAAAGTGGGAACTATTTTTATTACTCTTGTTATTAATCCAAGTAATCTTTTGTGTTTCTATAAGAAATCCACTAGAGTGGAATCAAAACATTGTTCAGTATGGAATTAACCTTTCCCATATGCAAAAAGCAAACGAAACTGCATTCAATGTAAATAGAGTAAGAACCATCAGCATTACTCTACGTAATATCCTGATTCTTTACAGTCCTTTTGGACCTGAGCATGTCAACCATACTTCAGAAGTCTTCATAAACTTGTATAAATGTTTTCTTTTGCAATGATTCTTCAAAGTTTCCAGTAACAATCATTTATTGGCCTCCTGTGAGTTGTACTGCATGGATTGGATATTATCAAGGAAAATAAACTAGTTTTGTTTTATTTCTCTGAAGTGCTTTCTAAAAGAAGTCTATTCAAAATGTCCATGTTGGACCGTATTCTGCCCCTAGCTACGGTATCTGATAAAATGCCATTGACTTTATTACAGTCCACTTCGACTCTGGCGCATTTCCACATACTCCAGGCTGCCAGTATAACTGAGAAGGGAAAACTTGACCTGGGGTATGTTTTACTTCAGAAAGAACTGCATTATTTATTCTCAGTGAGGAAAGTACAGTAATTCACATGTTGTATACACTAAGGCAGAACTACTCTTAGAGTCCTGTTGTAAAGTTTCTCCCTTACAGAGCTCTCCAATAACTTACTTCTTGGAATAGTCAACTGCAAGCACTCACACATGGGGAGCTGTGCTCAGCTTCAGCTCATGGCTTCTCAGCAGTATGACATGAAAATTGAATTTAGACACTGTGCAGGTCAGGGGCCAGAGCAAGTTCTGCTGTGAGAAGGACGGGGACTGGAAGAGAGAGCAGGGGCACTGCAGCCTTGGACTCGCTGCTCCTGCCAGGATGGGAAGGATGAGGGTAGCAAATGCTCTTGCTGCTGTGAGAAGGATCCTGCACCCTAACTCACCCCAGTGTTCCTGATGGGGACAGTGAGCACTGCTGTCACCAGCTTGATTTACTGAGGCTCTCGTGGAACTGAAATAAGTTCAGGGACAGTAGCCATCTTGGACAGGCAGGCTGGTTGCCAGCCTAGGAAATGGCCAGGATTCTTTATGCCTAGATGTGGTTGCAATTGCCTTCCACCCACTAAGGCAACTTGACTGGGAAAAAAAAAAAAAAGTGAAATGGGTGTCTAGATCAGCTTATCCATAATTTCCAGATGTAGCCTGAAAGGCCTAAGGCTATTCTAGAATAAGGCACTGAAGATGTTTTGCAACAATATAAAACGGCCTGTTGTTTGCTATAGACTGGCCCTCTGTGTGGCTACTCTATCATGCTAAAAAAATTCCAATTTCCTTTGGAATGACTACAGCGAAAAAAATGATTTATTTCAACTGGAATATATTCTTGAAATTTATCTGTGTATTGAGTTAATGTTTTCCAGCCTTTCTCTCCAACAATGAAGCTAGCAATTTTGTCTTTTTATTACCTTTGAAATTAATACTGCTTTCAAAACATGTCATTCTGGGGAAAAAAAGCCCCAAAGTATACTGAAATTCAAGATAAAAAGTGTTAGAATTGGGACCAATGCTTGGTTTTTGAAATACACAAAATTTACAACAGGAAGGATCTACACATCGTCCTGAAACATCAGATTAGAGTGACTACAAGTACAGTGAAAAATCTCATTTTAGCAAACTTATGATGTATTCATCTTTGAATTTGCTCTAAAACTGTGGAAATTTTGTATCTTATGCCTTCTTTTTTCAAATGTTGTCCTCTAACTTTTTAAAAGGCCAACTTTCATGGGAGCTTGCATCTTAAGTTCAAAAAACAGTGTGCATTTACAGCTGACTTCTTTTTGAAAGCTTTTACTGTTCATTCTTTCACACAGAACATTGAACACGTAATATTCACAGCCCTCATGGTAGCAGGTTTGTTGGGACAGGGAAGGCATCTTTCTTTCTTGTTCCATTTGAGTTAATCTGTCTGGCTTAGCCACTTGAGAAATAAAGTTGGCATCTACAACCTCTTGTTTAAAAGATGTCTAGATTCCATCCTCTGTGGTCTGTCAAGAGCGGTTATGAAAAGGTCTCTTTCGAGCTTTGAAGAAAAAGGATTTTTATTCATGTCTTAAACTTAGTTTGAAACCAAGTATCATTTATTACTCTTATTTTTTTGCTTGGTAAAGTTACCAACTACTAAAACAAGACAGATGTACATGTTAAGTTGGATTGAGAAGTGAAGCAGAAGCACACGGATTTCACAAAGGGGACAAGGAAGATCTCTAATGCTTTTCCTTACAGGAGAGAAAAAAAAAGGCACTAGTGTGGGTTTTAGAAAGTGGAGTATAAGCTTTCAATGGCAAACAACTGAAAACATTTTTTTCAGTTGGCCCAAAACACCGCAATAACTAATAACTAATCTGTAGGGAATATAGGAAGGGCCAATATGTGCAAGTGCTTTGGTTATTTCAGCATTTGCTAAAGTGGTATGATTCTCTTAAGTCACAAGAAGACAGTGCTGTTATTTTACCTGGAAAATAACATAAATAAATGAGATTTTTTATATATGTATTTATACTTCAGAAAAGTAGTTGAAGGAAAAACACAAAAACTTATACACATCACAATTTTAATGTTTCCTTATGTTGGCAAATTTTAAGAACTTGTTTGACATGGACACAATTTCTACATCATAGCTACAGATTGATTGGCTGGAAGGTTGAACCAAGAATAATATCTTGGCTCACTAAAGTCACAGTACAAGAAGCAGTTGTATGGGTAGCAAAATGGCCCTGCTGCCCCTCCATTACTGGTGCATGGCCCCAGAAGGCTCAGGCTGGCTGATGTTGCTGGAGAAGTTAAGAACACTATATGATCTGGGGTTGTTGCTGGCAGGTGGCATCTGCACCCACTGCTGGCAGCAGGTCTGGCACGAGGAAAAGATTTCCTGTGGAATCTCTGTCTTATGGCCTCTTGTCCCTGCTCCACTTCCTCCTTGGCAGGATTAGCTTCGTCTCTTCTTCTCACGATGGCAAATCTGTTTCTGCCTGCTTGAAACAGTTTCTATCTATATATGTATTATAATGTTTGAACTGTTTGTTATGTTTTATCGAGATATGGACTGACTGGGTGAGCTTTAAAGTGAGTGGGAAACTGACTGCACCAACAGGCTGAGAGATTTACCACCAGCTTCAGGGTCCAGCTGCAGCGTGGTTACTGGTGGCATTCCTCAAAAGTCAGTACTAGGGCCAATGCGCTTTAATGCCTTTGCTAAGAGTTGGACATGGGATGGGGTGTACTCTCAGCGAGTTCATGGATGACACTATGCTGGGGACAAAGCTGAGCAATCCAACGCAACCTTGGCATGCTGGAGGAACGAACAACAGGAATTTCATGAAGTTCAACAGACCCAAGTGCAATATCCCACATCTGGGGTGGCAGACGGGCAAGGATGCACCGCTGTGAAAAAGCACTCGGGGCCTTGGCTGAACACAAGTCAAAGCAGAGCTAGTTCTGTGTGGTTGTCAAGAAAGGTCAGCAAACTACTGTTGTATCAGTGAGAGAGCAGCCAGCAGGCAGAGGGTGTGTGTTTGTGTGTGATTGTTTCCCTTGCTTTGGTGAAATGGAAACAGCACCTGAAGTGCTGTCTCCAGTATGGGCTTGCCAGTAGGTATTAGTAGAGAGACAGATGTCCAGCAGAGGGCCACCAAGATCACTGAGGAGGTTGAAGCACAGGATGTGTAAGGAGCTTCTTGAGAGTTTGTTCAGGCTATAGAGGAGGAGGAATTACTACTGTCTTCAACTGCTTAGTAAATTATAAAGAAGATGGAGTCACTCTTCCATAAGTGTGCTCGGCAATAGAAAAAGGGGCAATGGACATAGGTTGCAACATATAAAATCCTGTTTTGGTATTAGGGAAATGTCACACTAAAGTTGCTCCGACATTGGTATGGGAGCCCAAAAAGACTGTGAAATCTCCATCTGTGGAGGTAAAACACAACTGAACAAGGTCCTGAAATTCTGTGAACAAGGACCTGAGACACCTGATGTAACTTTTAAAGTTGTGTCTAACCTTGTCTCCAGCCCTGCATTTAGTGGGGTTTTTGGACCAAATGACCTCCCAAGGGCTCTTCCAACTTCAATTACTGCGTGCTTCTATTGTACATCCACTTTCATATTACAGTAGGACTGCCTGCTAATAGCACTCTGTACAAATGAGGAATGCTACAGTAAGCTCTAAGTTTTAAAATGCAGATCTGATCTGAAAATTAATGCCTTATTTTACATATTAATGCAAGACACACAGTATAAAAGGCCCCTGTTGGATTAATTTTTACTATAGATTATTTGTTTTGAGCAGTTTGAACTATTTCGTCAGCTATCCTGTCACAGGAAAATTCTTTTCTTGCACCATATTTTCTGTGGTGTAATTAACTGTTTACTAGACTCAGTGATCACTACAGTATCCTCATCCCAGGTGCCTGTCCCTGAATCCTAGTTCTTTCTTGGATTCTGCTTGTTGCCTGAATGCTCTGGTCTTGATTAGTCTTGTCCAATGACCAGTCTCTAACCCTCTCCTGAAAAAGCATGCAGAATCATTTCTTTTCCTTCCTTGCCTGTGTGAAACTGCTCATTTCCCTTCAAATTTTGTCACATGAAACTTTTAACTTTTTCTGTCTGCTGACCTTGTAGCTGGCTGCTTTGCATGTTGCTCCAGAGTTTTGTTCTTGTAGGCAGAACTGGGTGAATGGATGCAGGGAACCTTAGCTTCCCACTGCTCCTGTCTCGGCAGCTGCCAACTTCTATTCATTACCTGACTCTTGTCTCTCACCTAATGGACATGTAAAAGTGAATTCTCTGAAGACATTTGTGATACAGCAGAACATCAGCATACTAACATTGATAATTCATTAACAGGCAGGCAAGGGGAGAGCATCCCAAACTGTTGAATCTCCATGAGATCGGCAGTGTTTTTTGGCAGAACTTTAGGAGCAAGTTTTCTTGTCTACCTTAATTGAAACATCAGAATTGAAGATCAATTCCTCTGGATCTCTATAAATGCAGAAGTTTTCTGGTTTAGGCTTTTTGGCTGGTGTCACCTGAGATGGCCGGTATCTGTTATGAACCCATTATAATGAGACATCCACCCAAGTGTCTGGGGAAAAAACAGAACCATGTTTTCTGCTCAGGAGGGCAGCACTTTGTTAAGAAAACTGCAAATGGAAGATAAGTATTTGTTGTTGCAAATGTCTTTGAGTACAGCAGTGCTTTGATAACATGTCCCTTAGAGAGAAACAGAACCCTGCTAAGGATAGATCTGGTGAGATAGGAATTGGATATTGCAAGAGATGCTTTTATTCAGAGTTGGTTTAGGAAGCTCAGAAGATGCCTGAAAAGACATGAATTCATTGGTACTATTGTAACGATGTAGTTTTTCTATAACTTAAGGGTTGTTATCACTACTACAACAATAACTATAGCTATAACTTTTTTCTACTTACTTATGTGCTGCCTTTCCCTAAAACTGGCCTAAGATGATAGATGTCCATTTTGTGGCTGTAATGTATACTATAGGATGCTCTTGTTTGATCGTGGTTGTGCCATGTTCTTTTGGGAAGGGTGGTTCATACCAGCAATGAGTGCCTCAGGGGATAGAGCCCAAGAGGGCAGGGGCTGCTGAGCTGGCTGGCAGGCAAGTAGCGTGGGGCAACGTTGTGCTCCTGTATCAGGAGGTTACAGGGAGCTGCAAGGGCCTTGAGGAGACACAGGGATCTTCCTGGAACCCGAGAAAACCAGTTTGCTGATATTGAGAAACCAAGCTAAGAGTGGTGTATGTTGACAGGCCCCTTTCTGTGACCTACCTGCTGTGTATTTGCTTGGGCTTTGCCGCTTTTGCAATGGAGAGGAGTATCAGTAATGCGAGCAAAACCACCCAGCTTGGGCTAGAGGTGAGGTGTCAACATATGTGCCTGTGCCTGGTTGCTCCCTCAGATCACCCAGCTTATCTGAAGTGGGTCTCATAGAAGATGAACTTTTTCAGACAAAAAAAAGCAGCTGGCTGCTCAGAGGAGTACAGACTGCTGTCTGAAATAGGACTATAACCTGGAGCTGGGCATGAAATGAAACATTGCAGAGATTACCTAGAGATTAATCTGGAGTGTTGCATTCAGTCTGCTCCTGAGAGACTACATTCAGGCCAGATTTTGTGCCTTTATGATCTGAAGCAATCTTAGCTTGCAAACCTGAGAGTAGTCACAAACCAGGGATTTTAATTTTCTCTTTACTTCTCCCACAGTGTATCTTCTTGTGGTTACTGTCTGTTTGCTTCTGACAATGCTACCGATTTCCATCAGTCTAAGGCATGCAGCTAGTTTGTGGAGCTGCAACACGGGTATGAGCTTTGGATCACAGGTGGGGAATATTGCACAATTCTGTTTCTATTCAAAGACTCCTTCAGCAGAAAATCATGTTGACTTGTTGGAGAATGTAATTTTGCAAGGACAAATCCCTGGGGCTTAGAACGTTTGTCAGCCCAACTCCAACAGGATACGGCAAGACTAGATTTGAATTTTAGAAGAGATTAGATTTGCTGGCCAGAGAACATGAGTGTGAACATTAAGACAACTAAAGTTGTTTATGTTGCTTTGCCTGGATCTAGAGCACATAGGGTTCTGTATTCATTGCATGAGTAATGTGGTCCAAATTACGGATTGATATTATTTTGGGTAAACTCATATCTGGTCAATAACTATCAAAGGACTATGATATCTTACATTTTCATCTGAACTGCTTCTGCGAGTTGAACTGTAAGTAGCAGGGTTCAAATGCTTTCCTTTTTTCAACAGTAGCTACTTTCTCAACAATTTCTTCATAAATGTCACCCTGTAACAAAGAGAAAGCAGTGATCTGTGTTTTATTGTCAAAGTAAAGCTTATGTGAGCCTGTTGTTATTTGCACTATTGTCTTGGCATCTTAGTATATCCCAAGTGCTGTTCTGCCTGGTTTTTTTAAAGATAGTTTCACAGCTGTTTTGTTAGTTACCACACTCTACGTTTCCCATGATGACCATGGGGAACACAAAGATTCATCTTAGCAGCAGTATGAGCCCGGACCCTCCCTCAGGGACTCTACAGGTTTGTTCAACACTGGAAGGGATCAAGCTGGGTCTTGTAAGCCACATGGAGGTTGAGCCAATGGAAGTGCAGCTTCAGCACCCAGCCCATGTGGTGACCAACATCAAGTCTGTGATAATATGCTAGGGTTAGGAGTAGTCCCAATTCATTCCAGAATGAAGTAAGAAATGCCAAAGCTAGCATCGCCAAACAGCTGGACATTATTATTTTCAGCAGAGGAGAAGAAACTTTTCAGGGAAACAACTCTTAAGGTTTTGAGAGGCATGGTCTACTGCAGGTCTGTACAGAGAATTTGTAGTTTAGAAAGCTCATCTAGATATTTTGACACAAATAACCTTAGTGGGAAAACAGTCTTATGAAACAGGGATCATTAATTGAAGGAAACAATTTTCCTGTATATTCCTGATTGTTCGCAGAACTTACTGATAGGTAAGGTTAAGAACCTTCCTGAGTTTTGTAGTAATATTTGCTTAATATTCCTGTAAAGCTTGATGATTGGATGTGCAGTGAAGGTGTGGGTTTTCTCTTAATGGGAAAGGTATACATAAATATTGGCCACCCATCTGTATTAGAACCTGGCCTGAATGTAAAATTTTTAAAATGTTGTATGAGTGTTTTATTTTAAACATGTAGGACAAAAAGTACATGTAGGATACAAACTTGTATTACTTAGGTGCTAGGAGTATAATAATTTAAGCCATGTCTATACAATTTGTAACCTTATCATCACAAGCCAAACCATGTTTTAAAAGTACTGCTACATGAGTTATTTAAATTCAAGCTGATGTACTTTGGTTTCAATCACACTGGCTGACCAGAAACTTTTATAACTTATATCTGTTACAATTCAGCTGAAATTAGGTTCTCAGACAAAACTTTATTTATAGTGGTTTCACTAAGCATTTCCCATTAGAGAGTGAATGAAGAAAAGGGTACAAATCCCATCCTGGATGAGAATGGACCAAAAAAAATGGAAGAAATGTCTTTCAAATGACGTAATTGTGGTGTAGGCCATAATAACAAGTGCATTACAGGGGCTTTCAGAAGCTGTCGTAGTTAAAGGCAGACCATTACTTTTGAGATGGTGCAGGGCAGTAGACAATCTGTCCTCTCCCCTACACTGTCTGGATGCTAGTAGTGATGAGCAAGTTGAACTGTCCAAAGCCTTGTCCCAGGAAAATGTTCTTCTCATTTTTCCCCCCCATGTATTCGGTCTTTACATTTCTATCTTGCATCTCTTAATCCAGAGCTCTGCTATTTCTTTGCCTTCTTCCTGTGTTTAGAGAAATGGAAGCAATCAGGAGGAGTGATAAAGGGAAGGACAGATGCTCTTCACTACTGTCTATCTGAATCCTGAGATCTGCTGTTGGAATGGCTTGCCATTGCAGTTGTAAGGGGCTATGTTAAGGTCTGAGCTGGAACGTGGCCTGGTGAGGGTCAGCGGTCTAGAGCTGTGCATGTTGTTCTCTCCCTGTTTGGTAGTAAGGCAGTGAAGAACAAGCGAGGGAATTAAAGATCAGAGAAGCTACCACATGT
>WEIS01061257.1:0-26725 GCA_013389965.1 Todus mexicanus | reverse complement strand
TGGAGACTCCACCACTGCCCTGGCCACCACTTCTCCCAAGCTGGACAATCAAATTCTCTGGCTCTGAAATGGTTCTTGCGGGTTAGTGTGACAGGGGAACGGCTTGGACGGGAAGATGGGCACGGAGAGGCTCTAGGCGTAATCCCAGTTGCAATGCCTTGGGCTTTGAAATGATGACAGAAAATTTTCCTGCTCGCGTTTGTTCTCATTTAGCTACAGCTTGTTCACCAGGATGTTTTTCAAGGAGGGTCTGGTCAGTGTTGGCAAAGGAAAGTCTCCGATTTCCCAAGCGCGCTTATCTCTTTGTCCTTGACAACGATGGGAACTTTCGGCACTTTTTTTCCCTTTCGAGACGAACATGAGAACTCCTTCCTTTGCGGGCAGCTTTGTGCTGGTTTTCCTGTGTGCTGAATCACGCAGGACAGATAAAGTTTCCCCAAAATGTTGTTGGCTTTGCAGATGTTAGACCTGGGAAAGTTGGGTGGGAGGGGGAGGAAAATTAATAACTGAATGACGAACTGAAGCAATCTTGCTGTCCTGGTGCAAGGATGAGCAGTAAAGTCTTGAATATCATAAAGAACTTCAGAAGTATGTGAGTGTGAGTCTGGAGCGGGGCAGTGTTGGTGGGGTGATGCTGCTCAACCACAGGAGTGGGGAATGGTTTAGATCTAGAGGATGAAAAGGGGAAGCACCACACGTCTGCTCTCCGCCCTCCCTTCGCATGAACACTTGAAGGGTTTAGGCTGCGGGACATCCATCAGGAGCTCAGGTTTTAAGATGTGTATTTTTAAAGTACAGGATTTTTTAGATGCTGATGTCATTTCCCAGAGGGATTTGCTGGAGATGATAGACTGCTTGTGGGACACACTTAAAAAGCACATGTCAGAAGGATGATGCTTAAATCTCCCAACTCTCTGGGAGAGTAAAACCTCCGTGCTACAGGTGCCTTTGAAAATTGCCTTTGTGTCTTCCGAACTTTGATTGGTTTATGTGTTTTCTGTTACCCATATGTCTAATCCACCTGGGTTTGTCTGTATATGGAGCAATGCTAGTTTCTTGGTAAGATTTGAGGTCATAAGCACCCTGCATCACTAACACCTTCTGCTGCTGCAAGGTGAATTTTAGAGGACAGGGTTCCCTTTCAAGTGCTGAGACAAGAGCGGTGGCCAGCAGAGGTGTACAGATGTTCTCAAGAAGCTGCAAGAACTAAAGTCACGTGTTGACACCACCCTTGGAAGCACAAGGCTTTATTCCAGTGTCACAGGGAGGTTTGGGAAGAACAAGCAGTGTCCTCTTTAGTGTCATCCCCTTGTTCCTAGTAGAGATGTTTGGGAAATCTCTTGTTTGAAGGAATACAGTCAAAACAATAAAGGGTAATTCATAAGGATCCTGTCATGATCATAGAATCACAGAGTGATTTGGGTTGGAAGGGGCCTTTCAAACTCATCTAGTCCAAGCCCTTTGTAGGGAGCAAGGACATCCTCAACTAGAGCAGGTTGCTCAGAGTCCTGGCCAACCAGACCTGGAATGGTTCCGCAGATGAGACAACTCCCACCTCAGCAGTGTGGACAGCTGCTGTCCCCACCCTATCTTGAAAGGCAGACTGGATTTAGGAAGAGGATGATCAATAGTGGGGAAGGTGCTAGAAGGGTAACCAGAGTAAGCTGCTTTGCGATAGCATTCAGGTTTTGGCTGCTGGCCTTCTCCTGATTCATCATGCGCAAAAGAAGCCATTCCTACCTGCGGAGCAGAGAGCAGCTCGGGCGTGGAGTGTTCATACACCCTGCAAGGAGCACTGGTTGCGTGCTTCGAGAAAATCAGAGCGTAACAGTCAGCGAGAAGGAAATTTGCTGCCCAAATGTGACTTTCAATTTTCAGTGTTATAAAAAACCCCAACCCAGCAACCACTCTTGGCATAAGCCTTGTCCCTGCCCCAATGTCCCTGACAGAAATAAAGTCATCCGTTGTAGGAAGTTGAGGATGGGTTGGCTTGAAATTCTCCTTTCGCCTCCGTTAAAAACAGACATAGGGGAAGTTTTGCTCCCTTTCTTTTTCCCAGAGACTGGTTTGGGTGCAAGTAGAGGTCCGTCCGTCCACCTCAGGAGCCGAACCAGGGCAGGCCTCCGACTGTATCCTCTGCGGTCACGTGGTTGGGACCACACCGAATGCTCTCAGAAGCACTTGTGAAGGTGGTGATTCTGGATGTGTTTCAATGGCTTTGTAACAGACCGATGTTGAGATGCTGTGTTCCAGGGACTGAAATCTCAGATTTCCTGGGGCACGTGCACTAATTCTCTCACTTTGGCTACTGTTTTGTGGCTGCCATTGGTTCACTCTCCACGTCTCCACTCTACCTAGACTGATCCTGCTCTTCCAGACTATACATTTTCCTCCACTCTTGCACTGGAGGAGCACACTGAGTCCGAAGTCGGAGTCTCTTGTGTAGTATTTCCTGGGGTTTGGACCTTTCAGTGTGTGTGGATCACTGGGCTGTGGTACTGGAAAATCAAAGGGTGCAGCTGGTTTCCATTTTGGAGCTTCCAGCAGGCACGTCCTTGTTGAGCAGTGATGCTGCGGGGCTTGGAGATTAACGCTCACGCTTCTCTTTTCCCAGAGATCATCGACGACCTCACTAACCTGGTGGAAAACACAGACGACAGGCTCCGCAACCAGACGCGGCATGTGAAGATGGTGGATAAGAAGTCAACGTCCTGTGGTAGGAAATGGCTTGAGCACAAATCCTGCACTGTTATTAAATGATGAGCAAGCGGCTTAGCACTCGGAGCCTGTGTCCAGTGCACTCTGCCTGAGAACAGCTTCTCTGAGAAGCTAGAAAACCCCACCTCTCTGAACTCCTTCAGCAGATGTTGCGGGTTTGACTCTCTGGGCTCGCTACGTGTTGATCCAATTTAGTTCCTTAAGCCGTTTGTCTCCGGCGTTGCACAATACTCTGATTGGAAACTGTAGAATTGTCTGAAATTAGAGCGGTATGTGTTAATTAGCTTTAAAAAACTTGCTAGCTACCAGCTCTACCAAACTGGTCGCAGCAGGGAGCGATGCCGCAGGGACGTTTCTGGTGGAGTCCTGCAGGAATGTGCTCCCAACCACGTGGCGTTCACAGCCTGCCAGGCGTGAAATCCTTACTGGTGACTCTTCAAGCTACGTACAAGCTGGTAAAGCTGAACTGGACTCTCTTTCCGTACAGCCAGAGAGAGGTTACACATCTCAGGGAAATGACTGCGGGTTCCTCTATAAGATGAAGAGCTGGGGGGGTTGGTACAATGACTGTGGGAGGCTGCTGGGGCTGATGGCAGCAGATGTTGGGGGGATGAGTGACTGGGGGATGAAGCCCATAGAGGGGAGTCATACGGAGACACTTCTGGAAGTAACGTGTCTGGTTCTGGTGTCCATGGTTCATTTTTGCCGTACTAGAAGACTCAAAATGCTGACAAGAATAATCTATGCTGTGTAGAAATTTGACTTGTAGTCAACAGTTAATGAAATGTGGCTCGTGCTAGGTTAGTAAAGGGCAAGTTGAGAGGTGACTTGGTCCCGTATCTGTTTCTGGCTGGTGGGGAGCTTTTCTTCTGGAGAATAAAAGCAAAAGCAACCGAGCTCAAATGGCAGTCAGACAGTTTTCGAGTGCCGAGCGTGTATTTCAAGGATTTTCTTAGTTGTCCATCAGCGATAACTTTTTGAAAGCTTGGTTGGTGTAGGCTGATGAAAATCTGTGGCCTCTTCTGGGTGTTAAAGCTGGCTTGTCAGAGGAATTTGTCTACAATTTCTCTCATACCAGCTATAGCTAGAATTAAAGGTGTGACTGCAGAGTTCCTGTCTGACTTTTTAATTTTAGAACTATAACGTTGACACAGGGTGAATTTAATCTAAAAATAATTGCACTTGAATTATTCTGGGTACCCCGGTTCTAGTGCCGTTGGATTTTCCACGTAGTTTCTGTGTTTTCATTTTCTGCACAAGTCAAGGGAAGCGCGACGCGAAGTGTCTGCGCGGGGCAGACAGCAAATCCCATTTCATACTGGATTCCTTCTCCCGCCGTAGGGATTTCTCTCCCCTTTTTAGATTCCTCATGGGAATGCAGCCCCCAGCCAGCGTTGCTGGGGCATGAGCCTGTCTCTTTAACTCAGGAGCCCATGCTGAGGAATTTAAGAGGAGGAGGAGGAGGCTGGGAGAGACAAGGCTGGCAGACTCCTGGGCTGGATTCCTTGGGGGTGACCTCTCTCACCCTTTCCACATTGAAAAACAGTTTTGTGCAAGGGCTTGGTGAGAAGCGCTGCCTCTTGGTGCCTCTTCCCGCTGCTCCAATAGGTCCTCCTGTGTTTGCATAACAATTTGGGCATATGTAAACACGGCATCGCCTCCTCGAGCTGGTTTGTTCTGCCTGAGCGTGAGGTTTAGAACAATACTGTTGGACGACACAGGCTTTAGTGGCAGAATTCCCATCCCTTTTCCATCCACCCTTATCCCTGGCACCAAAAGTTAACCAGTATATTACAATCAGAGCAACCCTCAGCGTGCGTACGGTTATTACAATTATTCTCTGAACAAAACAAAGCAGTGGGAGAACTGGCACCTGCTGGTAATTTTTTCAAAGCGCTTTACCCTCCCCGGCCCTTCCAACATTTCATTGAGATCAGTAAAATCTTTAGCAGTTACTTGGTTTCATCGTGCAGCTTTGTTTTTAAGCTGGGGTGAAGTGCTCAGTCTACCCCCTTGCCAGCCCCTTCCTTCCCCAGGATGCTGATGTTTGCTTGGGCCCAATCTCTGCGCTATTCCAGCCTGTGCCTGTTGCCGTGGCTTTGCCTCCTTTTTGAAATCATAACGTCTTTTTATTTTTCTGGTGAGTGCCCGTCCTGGAGCCACTGGCCGTGGATACGAGCGGAGCAGCCTGGCACCAACAGTGGAATAATCACCCTTTTACGAGCAGGAATGTAACGCAGCAATGGGTGGGTCTTTGTTAGCAGCCACTATAATAATAAAATCAAAGTATTGCTGCTGAAATCCAACTTTTAATCAATATTTCAACATCTCGCTCTCATGCAAACATCATGTCAAGCTTCGGAGGTCGTTTCCAACGTGATTTATTCCACAGTTGGCTGACCCTCGGTGCTACCTGCTCGGCACAGGCAGCGCCGGCTGCGGCAGCGCCTGCACCTCTGGCCTTACTCAGTCCTGGCAGAAATCTTCAGGTCGTTTCGGGTGGGTTGGTTCATTTGCAGCTTATTTTTGATGCCGATTCTCTTGATGACTCAGGAGCTGTTGACAGTCCCACCCCTTGCTTCTGCCCAGTGAAGGCTGCCCTGGTTGGAGCCCGTCTCCCTTGGTGGCCCCAGGCAGCCCCACGCTGGTTTCAGTGGGAACTCCCAGGGTTTGTAGCAGAAGAATGATCATGGGATATACTCCAGCCTGCTGCATTTATGAAATTATTGTTGAAAATCATCAAGTCACCTGCAGGCAGATGTTTGGACGCTGCTTGGCATCGTGTCCTCTCTTTGCAGCGTACGCTGGGCATTTAGGAGGGACGTCCAGTCGTACGTATTTCTTAGATTTCAGGCGTTCGCATGGAGCTTTCACCACGATGTACGTGCAAATCATTAATCAAACGTTAGGCTGCCTTTCCCAGATTTGCTACGGGAATGCCTGTGGCACAGCCCTGGCTTGTCAGTTTTACTGCTGGTTCTCTTGGGTATGTCACCAGTTTCTCCCGGTTTACCCAGCTTTGGGAGGGGGGAGGGGTTGTGCAGAGTAACTAACACTCGTTAACCATTTCTCACCAGCTTTATTATTAACATTCAGAATTTCCTCTTAAGAACTGCATTTAAAAATAAGCAAAGAAATGAAAGTATGATGAACACTGAGATGCTGGGGCGAGGGGGATGGTGTCGTGGTTTAACCCCATCTGACAACAGCACCATGCAGCCACTCATTTGCTCCCCCCACGGTGGGATGCCCAGAGCTTGGGGAGCAGCTCCTCACCTGGAGACATTTCCAGTAAGTGGGTGCAGGTTTTGAGGGGGTCCAAACACGACCACTCAGCACAACATGGAGTGGGGTGGGTTGGTTTTAGCTGTTCATCATCAGGCTCGAGCATTCACTAGTAGTCAGGAGTGTGCAGAGAGTCCGTGGTCTCTTCTCCCAGCTGGCCTCATCACAGAGGAGAAAGTCTGTCGTTATCCACGGCTACATCTTGCCTTACCTGGATGGTGCTTTTTGGTAACTTTCCCCTCATCCTTGAGTTTTGTAGATTAGATATTTTTTTAACCTGAAACCCTAAGCAGGCAGCCTCCTGCAGAGCAGACGGTTCAACCAGGCTTTGCTGGGGAGAAAACCATCCTGAAGCGTTTGTGTCTGAATGAGACACGGGGATTTTGGTAACGCCAGACACAACCAGGAGCCTGCTGATCAGAGATGACGTATGCAGAGGTGGTGGCAGCCAAGCTGTGCGATGGATGGAGTCGATATATTCTTCGGGTCCTGCAAAACTAGACCGTGAATTGGGGAGGTAGTCTGGGAGATCACTGTGGTCCTGTGCTGGATCCTACCCAAGTCACTCCTTTTCGTGGCTTTCCCATAGCCGAGGAGAAAGGCTGGGTTCCTGGGGGAGTACCGCAGAAGAGTATGACTTTGTCATAGTAAAAATGAGCAAAAAAGAGCAAACTCTTATTACTGACCAACTTACCCATTTAACCTTCCAGATAAACGGGGAAAACGAGAGGCAGGCACCAAATAGACCCCACTGGGCCAATACCTGTGGCCTGTAAAACAATATACAACTGCCAAGTGGTGCCTGAGCAGTCTTTTTTTCCCTGTCTCTCGTTTTCTCCTGTTCCACAAGATGGCATTGCAATCTAATCGCCTTCCTCTAGCCCCAGGTAGATGCTCTCCTCTCCCCTTTGCCTTCTGACGGAGGGGTTTGGAGATGCCGACAGCAGGGTATTGACTACCCCAAAGTTAGTCGGTACCAGGTAGGGGTTTTATATCTTAGCAAATGGCCAAAATTAAAGAATTAAAGACAGGGCTTTGCTGATCCTATTCGTCGGACTTTTTGGAAGGTTTCATTTGTTTTAAAATAGAGTAGCTGGGATTATATAAGGTTTCTTCTAGAAAATAATGATTCATGCAGGCTGGGGCCTTTTTCTGCCAGATTCGATGATCTCTCTGTTCTAAATTATGTTTATTTTTGCCAGGGATTTAATTTGTTGTATGAATTATGGATGGCTCTTACTCAGGTTTGTTCCTCTGACGTATGCTGGGTGTTCAGACGAGCGAGTCCCCATCCATTTCTTTTTTTCTTGGTGGAGTGGAGAAGCTGCTGGAGTGTGCCATGAAATCAGGCTTTCCTGCAACCTGACTCTTGGAGAAGTTACACCGATATTCCTCCCTAGTGCTTCTCTGACAACTGCCCTGGCTCTGAGTCACCTGCCCGTGCTTCTATGGGATGAGTTTCCTTTCCCTAGCAAGTTCAATATTTTCCTGATTATTTTTTAATTATTATTTTTTTCCCTTCCCTCAGTTTCTTCCATTTGAAGTAATTTCATGTTGAAAAGTTTGTTCTGAGCTGTTAGCCCTTGGAGAAAGCTTTGAAAAGAAGCTTAAGCAGAGGGAGGATAAATCTGTTGGTTAAATTTGACTCATTGCTGGAGTCTTCACTGATGGCAAGTGTCTTAAAAGCACCAACATCTCCATCCTCCCAGGAGCAGAGCAGCCCAGGGAGGTGGCCGAGGGGCGGCCGCTGGTGATGGAACAGAAGGTGGATTTTCATCTGAGTTTTTCTGTCTCCTCGTTCCCTTCTGCTTGCTGGGAATGCCAGGAGTCCAACAGATCTCACTGCAAGATTTAGTTTTCTACTGGCCTTGCTACCTTGTGCATCACTCTCACTTGTGCTGTAGCTCTTTTTCTAAGCTCCCTGGAGCATTTCCTTCCTCTCATACAGCTGGTTTTCCATCACCATGAGGTTAGCTGTGCCCTGGGCGAGCTGAGCTCTGCCAGAGGCGAGCCTGCTCTCAGGAAGAGCCGATGGGTTTGCAGCTCCATTGCGCGTGGGCGGCCGTGCTCTTCCTCCCACCTCGCCCCCCTGACTTCTGAACCCACTGGCTAATTGAAGCTGGAATTAGTTGGGAGGTGGAGGCTGCAGAGATAAGAAGTTACTACAAGCTCACTTGGGCATCTCTCCTCATTAGAGAGACCCAATTAAGGGCCCTGCTGTGGAGGGGAGGGCAGGGTGAGCTCAAGTCTCATTAGACACCAGAGAAGCCTCAAAGCAGATTAGAGATTAGGGATGTAGCGGGAAATGTGGCTTCATTCACAACTTTTAAATAAACCGGTCCAGTAATTTCAGCCCATTGCTAATATCAGACTCCTGGTTCACTCGTTGTCTTGCCATCTTGTTTCCCCGTAATATGAAAGACTTGCCCTTAGTTAGCTCTGTGTCCCTGTGGAGCAGGTTAGGAGCTCACAGGATGACTCACGGCGTGAAGGAACGTTCCAAAGGGCGCTTTCCAGTTCAGCAGATACACCAAAACAAGTCAGTCACTGTGCCTTTGCTGGTAGCATGTGCCCAGCAGCCAAGGCTTTGCTCCTCCAGTGCCTTGGTCCCCTCCAGCCAGCTCGTGACCTCTCCATGCTTCTCCTCCTCCTCCTCCTCCCTCACACATGCTACCTTCACAACTTCAGTATTTTACTTCAAATTGCTCACGCTGAGATGTTGAAATGGATTCACTGATGAAAGAGGTTGGACTTCAGCAGTCCTAAACAGGGTTGTGTTGTTTGGTTGTTTAAAAAGGCGTTTTGGAGTTACTTTATGAATTTCTTTCCAGGTGAGGAGGGCAGTGTTTGCTGGTGGTGTCAGCTCTGTGTGTGTTTAGCAGGAAAGGACAGGAAGAGCCTTCTGGGTCATAGGATCCCTTCAAGAGAAATTTCAGAAGAACAAGCTTGTTTTTTCCCCCCCATTACTCCCATTGGAAGGCTGCAATGGTCATAAACTTATTTCCAGCTTAGACTTGTCAGGGATACTTCATGTTGCCCACGTGCAACCCTTGTCCTGGTGCCTTGAATAGTTCTTTCCCCTTTTTTTAGTTTACTCCCCCAAATGTGTGTGGCTGAGATCACTCGGTGTTCCCTCCCAGCTTTTGTTTTGTGGGGCTGCACAAGTCTCTTTACATTTTAAACTCCTAAATCAATCTCTCTGTTTTCTGATAAGCCCTTTCTTACACTCTTCCCTATTTTGGGGGGGGGTTAACCATAAGAACCAACTGCAGCATCCCTGGAGCCTTCTCGCAATGACTTACCCACTGGCTCCAGCACTTCTCTACCTGCTGGTGGTATTTTAATTACAGCATGTTGGTGCCTCTGTCCATTCTGGTTTGAGCTGCTTGTCTGGGTCTTTCTCACTCTTGAGCATTTTCCATCTGAGTTCATTTTCTTTCCAGCTTGTAGCAAAACCGATTGCTTGTCCCAAGCGCGTGGCTTCCTCTCATCCTGTTGAATTCAACTTTCCTCCAGTCCTCTTCAGAGTTACCCATATTTTTCCCGTATGCTGTCCCAGCTTTCTCCATTGCTGGTGCCGCTTTCCAACTTTGTGTCATCAGCAGATTTCATTAGCACGCTTACTTTTTGTGCCAAGGTCATTAATAAAAATATTTAATAAGATCAGCCTCCTGACCGTTCCTTGAGGGGCTCTGCTGGTGACCTCCATCCATTCTGATCCTTCTTTCAACGCTGCTTCGCCTTTCACCAGTTTCCTGGTTCTTCTAATCCCCATCTTTTTCAGTTAATAATTTCCCACGTGGTGCTGGATGACGTGCTTTGCTGAAGCCTGCCTGGGTTGGATCTATCGTGCTGCCTTTGTCTAGAAAATTCATTATCTTACCAGGCTAACCTGATGAGCTCCGTTTGATTTGATTTCCCTTCAGTACAGTCCTGTTGCTTTCTACCCTGTTTGCTGTTGAGTTTCACGTTCTGATTAGTCTCTCCTCAGTTTGCTCTAGAGCTTCTACCCTGCTGAGGTTTATCTTGTGGCTGCTCACGTCACTTTGTCCCTTCCTTGTTGCAGTCATTGGTTCCTCTCTGGTGCTGGACAGGAGGCTTCAGCTCAGTCTACTTGGTTTTGGGAACATATCCCAGATAATGCTCAGCTTGAAGAGGAAAACCCGGGGCACTGTGTGCATCAGTCCTCCTACCTTTATTAACCAGCTTGCTTCATTTAAGGACAGTTCACCCCCTGGCACTGAGACCCTCTAGCACCCCTGGCAATGTTCAGGGCCAGGTTGAACGGGGCTTTGAGCAACCTGGTCCAGTGGGAGGTGTCCCTGCCCATGGCAGGGGGCTGGAGCTAGATGGTCTTTAAGGTCTCTTCTAACCCAAACCATTCTATGATTCTCCACCCTCCCTCCAAGCCCTGGGTTGGCAGATTCAACCTGTGATCACTTTTCTGGGTCTTTTGCACCTGTGCCACCTCTTCCCACGTGCCTTTTTCTGGCTGCGGTGACCCCAGACTATCTCCCTGGATAACTTTTTTAGACAGAGACACAAGTGAAACGGGTCACTTCAGGCTGCACAGTGAGTGGAGTATAAATAAGGGACGGAGGGCGGTCACAAACTGATCAGCGTAAAACGAGGTGGGGAAAATCTGCTTTACTGCCATACACTGACGAGGGGTTTACTTTTGTCACCGTGTGGGCATTGAAGGTGCAGAATAATCGGCTGTTCAGTAGCCGAGCCCTTAATTTATGGACACCCCAGATGATGGTGGTGGAGGGGGCTGGGGAGTGGCGTTTCTGGGGCTCGGCTGTGAGACATACATCACGCACGGGTTCAAGTGTGGAGCTGTGAAATGTCATCCCTCCCCTTTAGGAAATAGAGGAAGGGAAGGGGGAGCAGCGGGAGGCGTGGATGGGAGAGCAAAAGGCAATCAACATCTTCTTAATGACATTTGCATATGCAGCTGATCAAACAAACTGAACTTCATCAGTGCTTGTTCATACCTACCAGGAGATTTCGAGCAGCTGTTGTCAACCCACACGGTGGGGATGTCTAAATCTGGGGGTAATGTAAGCCCTTGGGCACCCCTGCTCACTCACCATCACTGCGAAAGGGCAAGCGGATAGTTGAATTTGAATATTGGAAAAAAATGGGAATTGTCTGAAATATCCAAGAGCGTCTGCTTACAGCCTGGTTTCCAAGGATACATGTTGCAGAATTAAATCATTCATTTATATTTTGGAAAACGGTGCTGAAATCTGTTAATTTGTACATTACCAAAGAGGCTCAAACTCGCCTCCTTCTGCCTTTTCTTTCCTAACATGCTCAATGACAAAATAATTGCTCTACCCGATCTGGAGCTGAAATCCAACAGTGTTCTGGTGTTCTGGCTCAGGGATTTCGTGCCACGTTAGAACTAAATGGAGGGGGGGGGGCAGGAATTATCTGGGTTAACTATTACTTCTCTACGACTTTGAAATTCTGTATGAACCTTTGGCTCCCAAATACCAAGGAAGCCGTTTCTAACCTCTCTTGGTCTCATTACCCTAAACCTGCCACAACCAAAGCTGCTGCCCTGAGCACCAGGCTGCTACAAACACAGAGCCTGGGCAGGGAGAGGGTCCAGCATCTGGAATCCTGCTTCCTGGCCCCGGGCGCTCCAGGGACACAATACACGGAGGATGTGGTCAATGGAGAAATGAGTTTGCTGGGGACCGAGTGGTTCTGCTGTGTCTTCAGGGCTTTCTGAGACACACAGAGGATGTTGAGCCCACCAGAAATTGGGGATATAAATCAAAAAGGGCCGTGATCTCAAATCTTGCTGGTTTTTGAAGAAATATATTAGGATTCCTGCAATCGTGCTAACTCTGGCTGGAGACAAACTGTCTTCAGGCAAATGGGAAGAGGAATAAGAAACTTGAAAGAGTCGCTTGTCATGGCTGGTGGGGAATGAGCAGGAAAAGCAGTATTTACTTAGGGTGAAAATGCCCAGGATCACATTGTCCAGGTGGGTTTGGGGTCTCTCCAGAGAAGGAGACTCCACAACATCTCTGGGCAACCTGGGCTAGACTCCTATGACCTCACAGCAAGGAAGTTCTTCCTCCTCTTGAGATGGAACCTCCTGGGTTCCAGTTTGTGCCCGTTGCCCCTTGTCCTGTTGCTGTGCACCAGTCTGGCCCCATCCTCTTGGCCCTGGGGGCCCTTTAGCTCTTGCTCAGCGTTGCTCAGTTCCCCTCTCAGCCTTCTCTTCTCCATCTGAACAATCCCAGGGCTCTCAGCCTTACTTTGTCAGAGATGTACCCCAGTACTCTCAGCAACATCCTACCTCCTAGCAGAGGCCGAGGTGCCGTCTGAAGGAGCACCCATAGCTACCTAACCTCCTACTAGAGCTAGGTTGGATATTAGGAACAATTTCTTCTCCAAAAAGGGTTGCCCAGACCTGGCCCAGGCTGCCCAGGGCAGGGGTGGAGTCCCCAGGATCCCTGGAGGGGTTTCCAAGCCGTGGAGATGTGGTGCTGAGGGACACGTGGTAGCGGGGCCCTGGCAGTGCTGGGGGAATGGGTGAACTCAATGATTTCGAAGGTCTCTTCCACTCAGAACGATTCAATGATTCTGAACCCTTGCAGTGAAAGCAGAGATGTGTCACTAGAGCGTCCAAGCTGGGCAGTGGTGGCAGGAACGCTCTCCTGTGCACAGATTTGCAGCAGCAAAGCAGGATTCACTGTTTCAATATATGGCGCGTCTGCTTCAGAAAGGATTTGTCACTTTGGGATGGAAGGAGGGAAGGGCTTTGTCTCTGCAGCAGGATGGGCAGCTTGTGGCACTGACTTTGCTGTGAAATTCTGGTGGGATTTGCAGGTGAGTCGCAGGTGTGAGATTGTTCCTCAGGTGGCTTTTGATGTGTCCGTGGTTGTCTCGCACCACATCCCCGCTTGGACTGTAACCCATCGAAGCTACTGTGTGATACTTAACTTCTGTATTTACAAAAACTTGCCCCAGGACATTCGCTTTTTGGCAGGGAAAACAGTGCTACCAGCTCTGCTGCAGTGGAAGCTTCATTTTCCAAACCTGGCGTTCTCAACCCGTCTGGTTATTCCATTCCTCGGTGAGATGGGTTGGGAAACGCTGTAAAGCTTGCCTCTCACTTACTGCAGTAGCCTTTTGGAGGAGGGGCCGTGGGCTTGCAAATCACCCTTCGTTATTGTCCCTGGGACGTTGTCCGCCTGATAATGTCATTATTTTTGTGAGTTTATCACTGTGGTTCCTGGAGATGTGCTAAGAAGGGAGCAGCGCGAGTTGTCTCGGGCGCTCTCCTCCCAGGGCTCCTCTATAAACATTTTCCCCTCAATGTTTTCTTTTGTCAGAAGACGCTTCCAGAGATGGACGGGTTTATATGCTACAGACAGTGCCTGCTGTGATTTTTATGGCCTATAGTTTTTGGAGCAAATGGTTTTGCTCACAAGTTGGCCGGGCTTAAATGACCTTCTCTTGTTCATTAACTGTCTGCTGCGAAATCTGGGAGCGATGGTAGTTAGAGAGCCTCGGCCGGGGTTATTTTAGGTGGTGCGGGGAGGTCTGTTCCTTCCCTTCCCTCCTCATTATCAAGCAGAAGCGACTGCTGAGGGCCTGGTTTATTTACCTAATAAACTGCCTCTTGTATCATCTAGGAAATGCTCACATTTTTCAGCCAAGAAATCCTAGTAACAGGCAAACAGAGGTCTAGCAGTCAGGGCTGGAGAAACAACAAAATGAAGGTCAGCTAATATTGCTGTTATTCTCTTTCCCGGTGGCCATGACAGCAGGGGTGGTTTGTTTGAAGATCCCAGACTCCGAGTCATTGTTGGTCCCCTGAGCATTGGAGGCTGTGCCAACACTTTGGGATATTAATGTATTCTACAGATCAGTGAATGAAGAATTCGTGTCCACTCCTTTCTTTTTTTTAAAAAAAAAAAAAGAGAGAGAGAGAAAAAAGAAAAAGGGGAAAAAAAAAAAAATCCTCTTCTCTCCCCTTCCCCCCTGCTCCCCGCACTTTGTTTGCCGGGGCTTTGTCTGCGGGATGTTGCCGGGCATCTCTAATGAGCAGGGGAAGAATCGCGGCGAGGGGGCCGGGGTGCTGGGGACCGCTCCCCGCTGCCAGCGCCCACCAGCGAGCTGGCACCAGGCCCTCAGGTGCGTTGCGGCTCACGCTGGAAGGGTTTGGGCACGCAGATATCCAAGGAAAGGGGGGGAAAAGGTTCCTTTTGGACACGTAAAGCTCGTTGATTTGTGTTAAAATCTTCCCCCAGCACCCCTGGCGCAGGACGCGATGCCTCGGTGCTTCTTTAGTATTCATCCCAGCGCCGTGGCCGCAGCATCTCCCAGCCCACCCCCAGCAGCTGCTCAAAGGCACAAAATTAAAGCGATTCCTGCTCCCAGTGACTTACTGCCAGGGAATAATTGGGTTCTGTTTGGGAGGAACACAGAGCAACCCAACCCCGGCGATGGAAAAAGTGCTGTGGAGCGAGGGCTTGGTGGGACCGATCTGCGGAGACTTTCGTGGGGTTCGGTGCGAATAAAAGCCGGTTTCACGAGGAGACAATTATCTAATAATAACACCATGGATCAGGGAAAGGCATCTGAGCACATTTTTTATATATTCTTGTTCCATGGCAGGAATTGCACTTAGATTTATTTAATTTTTTTTTCTACTATATCCTTTGATCCCTCATGGAAATGTTAATGAGACAAAAACTGCTAAAGAGCTCTCCAGACACTGCCCTGCTTTGGAGAAGGGGGGACTGAAATGCAGCCCCTCTGGAGGGCTCCTGACACACAAGCAGCCCCTTTGTTCCCTCCTCTGTAACCCAGAGACACGTCTAAAACCGGACTGAAGATGAGAGGAGGCTGAAGAGGCCAGGCTGAAGACGCGGCATTCTCCATTCACCAGAGACAAATCGTCGCCTGGCTGTTCATGCCGCGGTGGGATGGGCAGTGCCCTGCCTGCGTTTGAAGCCCAGACCAAAGGTGCTCCACGGGTGTAAGCGGGATGCTTTAGGCCATCTTTCATTTCGACTTAATTAAGAAACTCATGGGCATTGTCTCGAGGGGGCCCACGAATGTGTGAAGCTCCAGCCCCCCATGAGGAAGGGCCAGGGCATGAGGGGGTACGGACTCCGTGCCGCTTTTGTGCCACGTTGCCAAACTGAAGACAGTAGCGAGTGCGAGGTGGGCACTGCTGGAGGTCATCGCTTGTGTGTGGTGGCGGTGCTGGTGCTCTGAGCAACCTACTCTGCTTGCAGATATCCCTGCTCCCTGCAGGGGGGTTGGACTAGATGAGCTTGAAAGGTCCCTTTCTGCCCAAACCAGTCTGTGATTCCAGCTCTCAAAGACATGGCCTGACCTTTGGTCCCAGCCCGGTGGCCAGTCACTCTTGGTGTGGTGGCTAAAAGTGACCTTTGGTGTGTGTCTGGAGAAGCCTTGTCCCTTCAGATATAAACCAAACCCCTTGGTCTTCACGATGTTGCTCTGTTACTCCAACATAGGCAGGGACACAGGGAATTGATGGTTTATACTGATATTTGGACCTTTACCACTGGGCTTTGCCACTTGCAGCTGGTTGCCCGTGAGAAAAGACGAGTATTTTATGCAACACCATGACCTATCTTGAGCGTTAGGTTTTTAACATCATAGGCATGTTGGCATAACTCTCCCGAATCTACCAAGCTGAAGGAATTTGGAAAGTATCAGCTCTCCAGAATCGAGGAGGTTCCTGGCTTTATTGCCTCTCCCTGCGCTTGCTGTTGTTCTTCAGCGCTGTCAAGTTTCCAGCTGCCGCGGGTCGCCTGGTGTTTTACTGGTGCAGTGTTGATCGTGTTCTGAGGGAGCCCAGCAGACAGTGGTTTGTGTTTCGCTCTAGAGCATTAACAAGGCGACAGCACCGCTGAAAAGTTGTGGAGAAAAGCACCTTATTAGAGCCAAAGTGACTCATTCCTGCTAGAGAAGCGGCGAATGTTTTTCTGGCATTTAAATAAAATGCAGAAATACTCATTTCCCACCTTGATACTGAATTAAAGACTCAAAAGCGAGGGGGGGAAAAAAAGCCCAATGTTCAGGCCTTCTACAAAAACACGAGCGGTGCCAAATGATTCATACAGAGGGTTTTACAACAGGCTTGCAGAGGGGAACGCAGCATTACAAACCGTAACGGTTCCAGTCGCCCGAGAGGAGAGGGTTCGATTTCTTCTCGTGGAGTTTGCGTTCTGTGCTTTCAGATTCAGAAACAATTTCATTGGGAGGGGGTGGGTACTTTGATAAGATAAAAAACTTGGGAGCTGGGCAGATGTTTGGTTTAAGCTGATCCCCAGTTTTTTGTTAGACCTTTGGGCTCGGGCGGGAGACGAGGCAGAGAAGTGGATTTTCAGGCGTCACGTTGCACCTCGGCTCTTTGCTGCGAGGAAAACGCTTTAATTTCTGCACGTCTCTGCCAGAGTCGCTGCCTCTGCTTTGCTGGTTACTTCGGTAATAACAACGTTATTCATATTTCTGGTGGGGCGCGTGGCTGCTTTGCCAGACCCTCTGTGCTACTTCCTACCCTAATTAAGTGTTTTATGCTTGTTTACCACGACCTTTGGTATTTCAAAGGTGCTCGTTGCTTTGGTAGCTGAATGCAATTATGCAGATGAGTGCAGGCTAAGTTCTGCTCTCCTGTGGGCTTCGTATTTAAGCATTCATAGCATACTTGGGCGTGCTTGCTAGCGGTTAATGGTCTATGAGAGAAACCTTCTTGACAAGGGATATCTTGAGTTCCCATCAGCCAGCCTTGCCCGCTGATGAAAAGTTGTTCCTGGGCTGGGATCCTCCACTGAGACTTCTCTGCAGCTGGATTTGCTCCACCCTGGGCTCTATCCGTTAAGCTGCTGTAATGTGGAGCTGCTCAGAAGGCTGTAGTCCAGATAAGAGGAGAGTTGTGCTTCAAGTCGTTAAATTCTGCTTGAAATAAAGAGTTGATGGATTTGAAGGCTTGCCTTGCTCTGTTGCATGCTGTGTGAACCCTGTTGAGATAAGGAAGGTTGAATTCTCGTACTTGATAATTCCATGAAATACTGAATTTTCTCTTGAGATGTCATAGAACGGTTTGGGTGGGAAGGACCTTCCAAGCTCATCCAGTCTAACCCCCTGCAGGGAGCAGGGCCATCTGCAACTAGAGCAGGTTGCTCAGAGCCCACAGCAACCTCCCCTGCAATGGGGACAGGGATGGGGCAGCGACCACCTCTCAGGGCAACCTGGGCCAGGCTCTCACCACCCTCAGTGTAAAGAATTTCTTCTTTCTTTTTAGTCTAAATCTCCCTCTTTTATTTTCAAACCATCCCCCCTTGTCCTGTCCCAGCAGGCCCTGCTCCAAAGTTTGTCCCCATCTTTCTGACAGGCTCCCAGAAGTACTGAGAGACTGCAAGATGGTCTCCCTGGAGCCTTCTCCTCCAGGCTGAAGGTGTCCAGGTGTCTTGCTCCAGCACGTGGTTTATTTTGGCTTCCAGAAGAACCAAACAGTAGAAATAATCTTCCAAGGAAGGAAGAGCAAACTAATTTTCCTTTGCTACTGTGCAACTGAGAAGGTCAAGGGATGCTCATGGCTTCTTGGTGATGATCTTTTGTACTGCTAATTCTGGCAATAAACAAGTGGTTAAGTCATCAAAGGACTTTGAATTTGGAATCATTTAGATGTTAAACAGCTTAATAAGCAGAGCTGGTTGTAGCCTGACTGGTGTGGTAGCACCCAAAGGGAGATGTTCAGCAGTTGGGACCGTGGCGTGTCCGTAGGTGGGCAGTCAGGTATTTTTATGGGTTATGACTGAACAAGTTTTATAGCATACAAGCTCCAGGCGTCTGCTTCCTTGCTTAATTTGGCAAGGTTCACAGGAGAGCCGAGCATGAGGTAAGGGGCAGTTTTGGCTCCGTTCTGCTCAGTGGCTGGTTTTATTGGTGGTCTAGCTCACCTGAGACATCCAGTTGGCTCCATAACTCTGAGATAGTGGGGAGGACTTCTGTCTCTTTTTAAAGCCTTCATTCAGCTTTAGTCGAGAAAGAAATGGAGCGTCAGGAAATGTGTTATTTCTAGGCAGGCGTCCCATCTTTGTGGACTCATGTGGCTGGTTCTGCCTTCCCTGAAGGGTTTGTGCTCTTCTGCCAAGGTTCTTGGAAGGTGAGTGCTAAAAAAGGCCTCGTGGTCATAAGGGATGAAGGGAGGACTAACAGTAGAGCGATGCTGCAAGGAATTGCCCTCCTTGGCTGCCAGGCCAGCACTGGCTCCATCCTGCTGTGGCTGACCTGTCTTAGTATCTCCTTAACATATTTATTGTCCTTTGTGGCACAGGGCAGTGCTGTTGTCCCCATCTGAGTGCTGGTGGCTTGGCTGTGTCCAGGTCCTCTGCCTGCCTGGAGCACCATCACCATCAGCCTGCTCTTGAACTGTCTCAGGGCAGCTCTGACTTTGAGGTACTAGAGGAACTGGAGTTGAGCCATCAGATTTTGGGGACACAATCCAAAGTTGGTCATGCTTTGCTCAGACAAGCTGTGAATTGCTTCACGGTGCCCTGTGACGTAACCTCCCTGTCCTTTCCAGACTGCTCCGCAAAAGTGGCTCTTTGGGTGTTTCTTGGTTCACTGACACAGACGAAAGCACGTTCTCTGAATTCAAGGCGTGGGTGCAGTGGGCAAGAGCAGCCCACAGTCTTGCCTGTGCTTGTCTCATGGAGTTTGAGATCAAAAAGCCCTTCTGAAAGGAGGTTGAAGCCAGGTGGAATCGATCTCTTCTCCCAAGGAACAAGCAACAGGACAAGAGGAACCAGCCTCAAGTTGCACCAGGGGAGGTTTAGGTTGGAGCTGAGGAACAATTTCTTCCCTGCAAGGGTTCCCCAGGCCTGGCCCAGGCTGCCCAGGGCAGGGGTGGAGTCCCCATGATCCCTGGAGGGATTTCAAAGCTCTGGAGATGTGATGCTGAGGAACATGGGTTAGTAGCGCCCTGGCAGCGCTGGGGGAATGCTTGGACTCCATGATCTTGAAGATCTCTTCCAACCTAAGCAATTCTATGGTTCTGTCTGGTGGTTTGGTAAACCTAACGTTTTTCAAGGTTGTTCCCAAGTGCTCCCACCACTGGTAGATCCTTACGCTTTACTTCTTCATAGTTCTTGTGCCTTTTGCAGCTTTCTGAGTAGATTAGTCCTTCTCATCACATTGATCATTTGGTTCTCTGCCGTTGATCGTGGCCTCCTTTGAGATACCAGGGTGTGAAATAGTCTCTTGTGGTGGAGTTTCCTTTGATGGAACTAGACTGCACTTGACTAGTCCTCAACTGTCTAACTTCTTGCATAAGAGACTTTCTCTGAGAGATATTTTTAAAGACATCTCTTTGAATAAAAATACCTCAGGTAGGAGGGAGAACTCTGAGCACACTCACCTTCTCCAGTGTGATGGGGTTACGCCCTTTACTTTATATAGATCAAGAAAAGAGGGAATTTGTAATTCTGTAGATAATGGAGGGTTGCTGAATAGGGCTCTATAGTCTCGTGTTAAACTGGGAATCTTTTAAAAAGAAAATGTTAAAAAGCCATGTCTGAAGCCTCCGTGGAACAGCCTCTCCCCCAACCTGCCACTACCAGCTGTGCTCCTCAAAAAATGTCATCAGTGGGGAAAAAATGATGATTGCTGCCCATTTACCCAGTACTCCTGGCAATTAATATCCCGACCTCAGTCTGTGTACCCTGGTGAAGTACCTGGCTAGGCATTGCCCATCTACCATGGGGACAGATGGACCCTACTTAGAATCACAGGATGACTTGGGTTGGGAGGGACCTTAAAGATGATAGTTCCTAGCTGATAGTTCCCAGGTTCCTAGATCTAGATGATATTTCCAAACCCCAGGTACATACGGAGCTCATCTTCTTAACTCGCTTCTGCAGCTGGCCCCGACCCTTTGCTGTCTGTGACCGCAGCCGGCCCTCCTCCCACAAATCTGATGGGTTTTTTGCCTCTGTGGATGGCAAAAGCTGCTCTGCTCAGATCACTGCTGCTCTCTGGGTCCCCTCTCCAGTTCCTGGGTGGAAGCTGCGCAGATACCCACAGAGCGGCCGCATCACGCCTTTTAACGCTTCTGTTGGTGGTGATGCTGGTGGCATCATTGCTTCTGTTGGTGGTGATGCTGGTGGCATCATTGCTTCAAAAACGCTGATGCTTCTCTGAAAACAAAAAGTCACCTTCGTGCTGAGCTGCAACTTTTTTCCCCTGTAAAACTTTCAACGTAAATCNTTTTTCCCCTTTAAAATTTTCAAGATAAATTTTTTTTTTTTTTTTTTTTTTTTTTTGAGGGAAAAGCTAAATGGAAATTCATTGGGAAAAGAATATTTAATGCTGCCGGAGAAGGTTCTTGATTGCGGCTGCTCCTGGAACTGGTGATGAATGTGCGCTATCGGGGCCCAGGGATTCGCTGTATGAATTTCCCAGGCTCTAATCATCTCATAAGGCTGCGGAGTGTGACTCCTTCCCCAGTAATCTACTTAACTGGGTAATTTACCCCTCCTTTTGCCTTGCCAGGAGAATGGATCTCACAGGTTGTTTGCATGACAAGTAGCTCAAGATTGTCTGAGGCTTTGAAGAAGATGCTGGGAGTTAATTGTAGCAGCTCCAGTTTATGGTTTCCCATGTTCGCTGGCAGGCTGGGTGAGGAGCAGAGCTGGTTTGATGGGGAATGCTCTTCTAGGCTGCACTATGTGTTTTGATAGCTCAAATGCTAAGAAAATAAAAGTTTTGCCTTCCAAAGGATGTTTTTCTCCACCAAAACTAATCTCAGGGGAAAATTCTGTTTGGTAGTTCTAGGATTATTGGATTTGCAGATAGAAACTGCTGCGCTAATGGCAGCTACTGACTGGTGGCCAGGGCAGCTAACTGGGAGATGATTATTGGCAACTGATCATACTGAAAATCTCCCCTTTCAAGCCATTAAAACCACAGTGGACAGGGCTTAAATAAATAATAACAATAAAAAGTTGCTAGCAAGCAAAAACTAATCGCCGCATCCACATCTTCATTTTGAAAGGAACTAAGAATGCTCCATCAGAAGTGTTGACTTTTCAATTTTGTTTGGATCCCGTCACACCAAACCTTTATTGCGCTGAAAAAGAAAAGGGTAAGCATCCCTTCAGCTCTGGTTTTAATTTGCTTCCTCCTGAAGCCAAATGTTGTGAATAAAAACCCTGCTTCAGGATAGGCTCCACAGTACGTGGTCAGCTTGAGCTGGCTGGCTCCTGGCGCAGAGGAGACAGAAAGAGAGAGACTGCTTTGGAAGCAAAGGGATGGGAAGCTCTGGATAAACTGTACGGGTTTTATTTAAATTACTGTCATGTTCTGTGGCTTGCTTGAAATCAAATCCTGCCAAGCATCTTCCCGCAGTCCCAGTGGTTTGCACCTAATGTGTATTACATTAACCATTTGCAGATGACCTTGTTTCTGCTGTAATGCTGCGTGTGCCGGCTTGGAATTTCGGGAGTGATTGAGATGGGTCTGATGAAACCTGAAAAAAAATAACTAAAATTCTCTTAACATTATTTTGGAGCTGTTCACGCCTGGCTCTACCAGGTGACACTATGCAGGACTTGTGGTGTAGGTTTACCCCTCGTTGGTTGAGAGTTGAGATGATAGAGTTGAAGAATGGTTTGGGGTTGGAAGGGACCTTTCCAGCTCATCTAGTCCAACCCCCTGCAGGGAGCAGGGCCATCTGCAACTAGAGCAGGTTGCTCAGAGCCCCCAACAACCTCCCCTGCAATGGGGACAGGGATGGGGAAGCAACCACCTCTCGGGGCAACCTGGGCCAGGCTCTCACCACCCTCAGTGTAAAGAATTTCTTCTTTCTTTTCAGTCTAAATGTCCCTCTTTGATTTTCAAACCATCCCTCCTTGTCCTGTCCCCACAGGCCCTGCTCCAAAGTCTGTCCCCATCTTTCTGACAGGCCCCTTCAGGTCCTGCAAGGCCCCCAGAAGGTCTCCCCAGAGCCTTCTCTTCTGCAGGCTGAACAAGCCCAACTCTCTCAGCCTGGCCTCACAGCAGAGGATTCTATCCCCAGGCTGATTTCTGTGGCCTCTGGCCTCGCTCCAATGGGTCCATCACCTCAAAAAGCTTCAGAGCAGCAAACACTTTTACATCAGCACCTGTCTCCTTAAACCCTGCTCTGGTATCTCACTCGGAGCTGCCACAAAGGTCGGTGCTGTTGCTGGTACACGGGAGCAGGGCAAGGTCGAGTGGGCAGCTCAAGGAAGCTCCATCTCCATGGTCCTCCTGGCCTTGAAGCAGGGACCTTATAAAGCTCAGGCGTGGGTCCAGATTTCAGGACACCCAGATACTCTTGTGCTCTTTGTAGCCCACCTACTACTGGACGCGTTTCTCTTCCCCGTGCCTGGCATTGTGACGGGGGGTGGTGTGTTGCCGGCGTCGGGAACACGGGATGCTTTGCAAAACACAGCCTTTATTCTGTCAACCAAGCCAGTGCGACTTTCTTAATTGTGGATTCTTTTAGTTAATTAGAACCGTTTGGAAACGCCTCGCACCTCAGCAGGGTTCAGTTCTGCTGGGTGCCAAGTGCTTTGTTCTTCCTCCAGCAAAGCACTTAAGCATGTCTTTAAGAACACTTTACAGACCGAAATAAGCTCATTGATTTCGGGGCACTGAGGGATTGAGCCAATACCAAATTTCTTCAAATGATCCCGACTCAAATAGTAACATCCGGGAAAGTGTTTCTTGAATGTTAATGCCACCTGAAATAGCAATATCTTGGGCTTCACAACTCGGACTGGTCAGAGAAATGTAACAGAGGCTGGAGCAGTGGGTTTGGGGGGACTTTCTTCTGGGGAACAAAGGAAAATTCATGGTTAACGGTGATTTTCCCCCTCTCCCCTCTTTTTTCCCTCCCAGCTTTGTAGTAGTGGAGGTTGCCTTTAACTGTGGTCATCTTCAGCGAGCTTTTAATAAATGAGGAGGCAACTGCAACAGTTTGGAAAAGTATAAAATAAGCAAGTGCTCCAGAGAGACTTTTAGTGGCAACATGATTAATAAGGGACACTCCTGGTAATACTATCAAAACAGAGCGATTGCAAAAGCATATGGAGCGTCCCTCTTTCGGGGCAGGAGCAGGGCTCAGACAAATGATCCGCGGCGATTTATGTCCTTCTCTGCAGTGTGGGTTTTTTTTTCCTCCTCCTAAAAGTGTGAGGAGCAGCAGATCTGTACATTAAACCGTGCGATTAGACTTAAGGCAAAAAAAAATATATATATAGTAAATCAGGCAACTTCTTTTTACTCCGAAGTATTTTTGTCCTTCTTGTTTGTTTGCTACCAGGCTACATTCCTTATGTAGACCTTTTTTTTTCTTCTTCATTTTCTGTATTTATTTTTGCTCTGTGCCAGCCCCCGCGCCTATCTAGTAATAACCTAAAGGAGCTGGAAAAGGGAAACCTTCTCCAAACAGCAATTATAATGCAAAATCTCTAAAGCTGGGGTTTCAAACCATCCCGTGTTACACAGGTTCTTGCCGCCTTTCTCCCGTACCAACAAGTCTCCGCTGGCGAGTTGCTTCTAGCTGTGACCCGTCCCACGTCTGCTGCCCTGGGTGCTGCCGCTCAGCCCTGGATCGCTCAGGTCACCCGGGGCCGGTTTTTACCCCAGCACTTTGTTCCGCGAGCAATTAATTCTGTATTTCCTTTGAAGACGTTTGCTGGGCAGCTGCTGCGGCAGCTTGGAGCTGTCGTGTGGGAAGGCAAAAGAGGAGAGCTGCAGTGAAGAGCTTGTAAACTTCTCGAGTTTTAGGAAGGTGAGATGAAACGATATTGTGGGGTTTCCTCCTCCTTTCCCTCTCTCTCTTTCTCTCTCTTTTTTTTCTTTTAAACACAAAATGAGAGGGGACCTCTTGCACTGCACGTGCATAAATTGTACAGGTTTGGCTCCGCTCAAGTCAGGAGTTTAAAAATAAAATAAAATAAACTAGCCACGCTGACACATGAGACAATGCAGCCTTCCAACCCCAAAATAGCTTTGTGTAGTACACCAGCATATAGGAGTCAAGGAGCTGTGTGTGTGGGCTCTAAGAGATGCCTTGCCTTCTTTTTTTGGAGGAGAAACTTCTGTTAACATCTAAATGATTTCAAGAATTCGGCAAGGATTGAATTCCCTGCTTCATCGGCATGAAACTTTCACATTGCTACTGAACTGTGTTATTTTATCAGCCTCCCGCTCTTCAGACTCCCTTTCCCCCAAACTTTTTCAAGTGATTATGCAAGTCAAAGCTAATTTCTTATCACTGCTCTGTATTTATTGGCTCCGTTGTTTGCGAGGGATTGTTTCACCCACCCTGTTTCCCTTGGCATTTTCAGAAGGTTCTTATAGTTGTTAGCAGCTGTAAATGGTATTAATAAGAAGTATTTGGTTGCTGGTTTCTGCAGTTTTGTATGCTGATTAGGTTGGATTGCCAAAGGTTGAGCAAGTTTCTAAAAGGGGGATTGTTCTTTGAACTGTGAAAACACTATTCTCAACAAAAAACCAGCTAGATCTGTGTCAAGAATTCTATGTACAGGCTGATACACTTCTGCAGAAACCAGGGCAAAGCACTTTAGTTGTCCAAAATTTGTCTTGACTCCAAAATCAATCAAGTCTCATCTAAAGATCTTCTTAAATGTTGAAAGAGACAGACTGAAAGAGGTCAAGGGGTTTTTTTTTCCCTTTTTCTCAGCGTTGTATTTGATGTGATGAGCACTTGCCCACTTCAGCGGTACCTTTTTTGGGTTGTCCGTGCTGTGTTGTTCTTCCTGAAGTGCTTTTATTAGGTTAGGAAATATTTTTCTCAGAGTAGCGCTGCCTGTTTGTGAAGATGAGCAGATCTTCTCCTTTGGTTCCATACAGAGAGAATCCAGTGTGTGTGCTCCCTAAACAGTTGTGCAACCTTCAAGGTGACAAAGCTCTGAGCAAGCTGGTCTAATTTAAAAACCATAGAGTATCTCAGATTGGAAAGGACCCATAAGGATGAGCAAGTCCAGCTCCTTAACTTGACCCTGCTTGGAGCAGTAATTTGCACTAGAACCTGCCATGGTCCCTTTCCACCTGATGGGTGTATGATTTATGACTCCAGTGATCTTTCTTCAGAGGCGGAAGAGTGTCTCTTTGCTGTAGTCACCGGATCTTGCTGTTGGAGTGTTAGATTCACCCAGATCAAATGCATGAAATGAGTCAACCGAAAATAAGTTCAGTTCCCTTCTGCAGACACTCCTGTTGGAGACCTGCTGCAGGCGGGGAAGGGCCCAGTGAAGGGTGGTTTGTCCAAGAAAGAGAAGCTGATGCTTACGCTTGGTGGTTGCGTCCTGCACTTAGCTGGTCTTAGTTCTCAATTGCATAACTGCTTTTACTGGAGAAGCTCCTGACTCAGCCAAAACCCTTCATGATAAATATGTGGCTTAATGCAGTAGCCTCCTTGTCATGTACCTGAAATTCTCTCCTTGAACTATTCTCCAAGGTCTGTAGCAGATGGAGAGAGACATAATGAGCAAAGCAGTGAGGAGAACAGTTCAGACTTTAAGTCCACATAGACTGGAAAAACAAAAGGAGCATTAGATGTGTGTAACCAGCTCAGACGTCGTATGTAATTAATCTTCATCTGTGGCTTTTAAAATCGCCAACAGCCAGAGTATCCCAGATTTGAAACCCGTGTTTGTTCAGATGTGATGAATGTGGAGACAATTTTTTCTGAACTTCACCCCACTGAGCATCGTCTTCCAGGTAGGTTTACGTTGAGTGAATTGGCGGGAGCAGCACTGCACAGCACGGCTCTAACTGTCACCATAGCCCTTGTTTACAGGGTCATCCCAGTAGCTTTGTGTTTAAAAATGCCAGTCATTTAATTCTTCACTGGTTTGTACCCATTTTTCATTTTAAAAAAGGGAAAAAAAAATTAATCCATGCTGCTTTTAAGCTGGAGTTTCTCGTACTGGAGCCTGTGTAAAGATGATTGATGGTGCTACTAGGGGCTCCACTGGAAATGCAAGATCTATTATGAAGTGGATTGAACAGCCCATGCTGAAATGTTTATTGCTGTCTTCAAAATAGAAGACATCAGGGTTGATGGTGCCTGTCCAGGAAAGAGAGAGAGTGGAGTGGAGTGGGGCTAGTGGGGTATTTTTAGTATTCCAATAAAAGACGAGGCTTTTAAAGGAAATCACTTATTGCCATTTTGCAATCAAGAATGCAGGAGTGTTCCAGGGACTGCAAAAAATATGCTTCAAGAATGTCAGAGCCATAAGGAACTAATCATTAAAGATTCTCTCGTTTCCACCCCCGTTTCTTGCTCTGAGGAAGCCATTTAGAAGCTTTGCAATTTGTATGTAAATCTGAACCCTCCTGACCACGCGGTCAAGTATCTGAGGGACTTAGGAGCCAGCAGCCCATTTTCGAAAGTTCTTACAATTCCTGTGCAAGCAGGGCACTTTTTAAAATAGAAGACACATGGACCAGACTTCAAGAACACTTAATCTGACCTTAAATGACTTGGTATGAAGACTATAGGATTATTTTTTTTCCTGCTCTAACTTTTTCTCCTTGGTCATTGTCTTGCTAGTGAAGTTCCTCTTGCGGGTTCCGACAGACCAAGAAAACTGTCGGTTAGTTACTGCAGTTTATTCCACTCGTTTCAACTGTGGTTGTTTTTATTTCTTTTCATTTTTTT
>WEIS01061254.1:295-13120 GCA_013389965.1 Todus mexicanus | reverse complement strand
TAAAAGTCAAAATATTAGAACTATTAAGTGACAATTTTCCAGGTTCACTATCAAACTCACAGGGCATATAATTCTCTAACCAGACAATTATCTTCCCTGTAATCACTTGCTCAATATTTCCCCCAGGAATCTTCATCCTAGTTATACATGGAAATTTTATTACTTTTTTCATTAGTCTTTATTGTGACTTAATGGCTGCGGTTATGAAGTTGTCAAGAAGCAAAGCAATTACGAAAAAGCTTCAAAGAGGTAAAATGTGCGAGTGAGTGTAAAGTGTATTTGGGAACAACCCCAACTAGGAACAACCAACTGCAAAACACAACTGAGATAAACGAACCGGCTGTGACCGAAGAAAACCTCCACACCCACCCGCTCCTGCCAAAAAGGAATCCTGTCAAGAACATTTTGGGGGAAAACACGGACAAAAAAAGATTCTGCTTCCCCTAATGAAAAAATTAATGTGCTCTTAAGGAATCTTTCATAAATAGAGTATCAAAAACGGCACCACCCCTATTACACAGGCTTAATATTAGCATGATGTTTCCCACTAACAGGAAATTTAAGGATAAAAGCAACACAGGTTTGGTATTAGAAAAAAAAAGGAAAAAAATAATCAAACTATTCACTCCGGTTGTATTTTTTTTTTTCTACCACCTATTCTTTGTTTTTTGGTAGTAGTGGCTCATCCCGGGGATAAAGCTTTTCTTGGTTCTATTCGCCCAAACCATAATGCATATGAAAGGTTTAACATCTCATGTGCAGAGAGTGGAAGAAGATTTAGTTATTACAATAGGATTTGCCAATTTTCTGTAACATGGATACTTAGCATTTATGCGACGCTTTTAATCTTCAAAGAGCTTACTTCTCACAGTTACCATCCTCAAAAAGAATGCCATTAAGTATTACCAGCCTGTTTTATCCATCTGTAAAGTATCTCCATCAGGGCACACACTGTCGCATTGCTATTTGGATTATGTTTGCTTCAAGCAAAGCTAATCAGTACACGCTCCGTGACAACCCTCCCCGTAAGACCAGTGCGGAGAGGAATTGCCACATAATGGCCCCAACAGTGAAATAATCCTCCCACCATCTGAGCACTTCCATCTTATTGGCTGTATTTTATATCCTCAGGAATGAAAGGAGGATGGCTTTAGACACTTACCAGCCCAAACCTGTAAGGCACAGAAGCAACCTGAAAGAACCTGAAAACTCAGAAGCCTCTACGGATTGTTAAAATAACTTTCATCACACATACGACTGCAAATCTAAGTGCAACGTGCTGCAGTGTTAGGGACAAAAGTAATTACTGTTACCAATCAAAGAACTGGTAAACTCATTCTCACTGACTCAACACTCCTTTTCCACTACTATTTTCTTCTGATGCTTCTTCGTAGTTGACGTAGCTTGTACAGGATTCCCTAGAGGGATGGCTTCAGCTCTCAAACTTTTCGGTATTTAGAATGGGTATTTAGTCTGATTTAGGTAAGAAATAAAACCGTGCTCTTCTGAGCTGCCTCTTTATCAGTTTTCCTGGCAAATACGCTGAAGGTTTGCATTGTTATAGGTGAGCGGAACGGCTTCTGTCACAATTCAGAAAAGCTGCTTGTACTTTATTACCACTATGAAAATCATCTAGACATTTACGCCTGTTAAGATACACAAAATTACATTATATAACTCATTTCCAAGAAATAAACATTCATATTAGAACGAAAGGCAAAGGCAAATGCCAACTATGTAAATGCAAACACCACATAAGGACCTTGCTACAAAATAAATTGTCTTATAATGAATATTTCATAACCTCTCTCCGAAGCGTCAACGATGCAGTTAAAGCAGCCGTACTATCAGTTGTTCTTTAATTAAAAAAATATCGTCTAAACCTGAAAGTTAAACAGTTCCAAAAAGCAAAAGGGAAGGAGGCAGATCTACGCAAATCTGTGAATGGCTGGAAAATAAAAGCAGAATCACAGCTCGAGACATTGCCTATATAGTCCCAAAAGAAAATAATCTAAGATGTGGTTAGTTCTAGGACCGTATATCATTAGCTGTATAGAATTCCTAAGGTCCTACATCCAGAAGAATGAAACAGCGCGTTGACGTACGCTATGGAGCAGCTGCATGGGAAACCACCTTCCAGAACTGTCCTGCCCCTGACCAGAGTTTGAAATTCGAGTCATCCCATCAATCCAGAGTTTCGTATAAACACACCGTCCATTGTTGCACAGCAGAGAAGCGCAGAAAAGGCATTAGAATGACTTAACACCCAGGAGCTACAATGCCCTGAAGAGCGTCAGCAGTTGGAATCACTCCCTCAATCCCTGAAAAGGCTGACAAGACATCCCCAAGGACGTTACAGCCTCTACTAGAAGCAATACATTTATTTACATAATAAATTATGAATGGTTTATATGAAGAGATATTTATCCCGTATTTTATATTCTGCTTTTTAACCTCTATTCTAATATTCTGGATTCTGCAGATACTTAGCCAGTGTTCTACACTAGAATTAGTGTATATTAAGATTTAAATGAAAATCCAGGATTTAGGGGAAACGTGCTAAAAATCTTGTTCAGAGGGCTAGGAAATTTCCAGTAAGATTCTGTTTGTGGGTAACACCTAACAACTAGAGACATGGATTGAAAAGAAGTGCTTCTTCAGCTCAAAATAGATCCATGATGCCATATTCAAGTTCATTTTTAGAATGAATTTAATCTGCAAAACTGAAGTTCTCATAATTACTACCCCAATACTTTCTGTTCTTTTTCTCTACATCCATAGACTTAGAAAATCTGGCACTTCCCGTTTCGCTTACTTGGAGTTTCTTCTACACTTTTTTTTCATTCAAGGTTTCAGAATTTTGCAAGAACAAATTTTCCGAACTAACGCAGTAAAATTGATCCCTTAGAGCAATTGTCAAAAAATCTGATTAAACCACTCTTGTGATCATCAGGAGAGCTCCACTGAGACAGCAGCGTATACCTGGTAAAGTAGCTGAGCTCATGCCTGGCTGCCAAAGCAGTCTGCCACGGGACAAAACCTGAGCACTTCCACTATCGCTATAAATTACAGACAATGAATCTCAATTCAGAACACAAAAGACGTGTAAGTATATTCTATATTAAACACTTCACATGAAATTCAGTTGTATGAGTGGATGACAACTGAAAGATCAGGTAACAAAAAGATAGATACGATGTGAATAAAGAACACAGCTTGTGAGGAAGAAATCCAAAGGGCTTTTAGAGGGTTTCTTTCTAAAGGACAGGGAATATGTTTTCACACAGAATACAATTCTCTCTTCTTTTGGCCTGGTGACATTGCCTCTCATAACTTCTGGGTCCAATTCAGACTCTTAAATGAAGCAAAACAACTTCAAAGGATTTGAACATAAAAAAAACCCCACCAGAACTCATCAAAATAACTTATGTGAGGCACCGAGAAGTACAGCTTTGCTTCCCCTTTGCAGCTGATGGCTCCTGAGGAGTTTGCCCCGCTCCAGTCCAGCTCTCCACCGCCTTCCTCTGCGGCTCATGACAGGCACCTGCAGAGAACCTGACCAGAAGAGAAGTCCAATCCCTTTTTGAGGCACAGAATGTCTCACTGACTGTTTAAAACCATTGGAAAAGTCAAGACTGAAGTCTACGGCCCATATATAAAGCCAGAAGGATGTTTCTGCCCATCTCCTCAGTTTGTCCAGTTAACACTCATGAGTAAGGGGCTGTCCTGTTGCTTCCAACAGCATCCTTGTCCCAGCAGCTCGGGGTGGTTTGCAGCGCATTCCATCGGTGAATACACCAACCTGTGCAGCTCATGAACATCATTCCAGAAAAGAGATGGTTATTTTGCCCCAAATACACCACCCGGTGAGCACAATGAGGTGTTAGCTTCATCAGCACAGCCCCATGTGATAGGAGAGGCTTGTTCTCTGCTGTGATAGCCTGAAAGGAGCAGGGAGAGGAGGACTGAAACATCCCAGAGATGAGGGCATGCCATTTCACAAAATCACAGATTGTCAGGGATTGGAAGGGACCTCGAAAGCTCCTCCAGTCCAATTCCCCCATTGCCAGAGCAGGATCACCTAGACCAAGTCCACAGGAACTCGTCCAGGCGGCTTTGAAACGTCTCCAGAGAAGGAGACTCCACAACCCCCCTGGGCAGCCTGGGCCAGGCTCTGGCACCCTCACTGCAAGCAAGTTCTTCCTAATATTCAAGTGGCACCTCCTGTGTTCTAGTTTACACCCGTTACCCCCTGTCCTGTCATTGGGTGCCATCGAGAAGAGTCTGGCTCCATCCTCCAACATTCATGAGGTCACTCCTCAGCCTCCTTTTGATAGGCCTTGTCACCCTACCTGTGACAGCGAATCACTGGAGTACAGGGAATGATTCACGGAAGCGACTATTTCAGTGCTTTCACCATTTTGACATTAAGCAATGCATCTATCTCCTAGAACTCAATCCCATGTTATGCTAAAATAATGAAGGGATATTCGTTTTTATTGTCATTATAATGAATGACTTAACTGTCTACACAGAAAAATGCTGTGACTGATCATGACTTGCACCTGTTTTTAAATGGATGAACTGCTATAAAAAACTATACGCAAACATATTTTGCTTCAAATTGAATCGAAGGTTGGACTAGATGATCTCAAAGGTCTCTTCCAACTAAAGATATTCTGGGATCCTGTGAATCCAGCTTATACCAACTAAGAACCAGCAATCCAGAAGAGCTTTTACACCAGCTTAATAAAACTGCAGTTAAAAGAGACGCGCTCCTGCCAAACACATCCCCACCTATAAGGACTACGCCAACTCTGCCTAACTGTAAACACACGCTCAGGAAGGAAAAAAAAAACCACACCACCACTTCTCAGAGGTGCTAAAATTCATTACGTAAAAGAAACGCTGAGTATTGTTGCACAGCCAAGCTGCAAACACTAAAGCTACACAGACACAGTCAGCACGAACAGAAGGAAGATGTCCCTGAAGGAATCACACAAGAGGATGTGCAGTAGGATTTTGCCACTCCTTAGGCAAGCCGGGTATTTTCATTCCGGTAAGTGCTAGCAATAATATAGTATTCAAAGTTTTGTGAATTAAACCCTTTCAAACTCTTAGGCACAATCTACCTTAATGGATTTTTTCCTCTACATTTATCTTTGCCCAAAGGCTTCATTGTCGCATTATGTAAATGACCTTTTCATATGAAAATTGAACGCTAAAGATGGGTTTTTTGTATTTCTTCGATACTGCAAATATCACACGGACCTCCACAGCAATTCAGATTAAGTATAACTTAAAGAAAACGCAACCGCTTGGAGCGATGTAACAAATTAAGAAATAACTTGGGTTTTAAAATACTCAAAATTGAAAAGTCTTAATTTAGAATTAACCTCCAGAACTTTCTTTCCTATACAGAAACACAAACTAGGACATCATCGGGTTTATTATGAACAATACCAAAGATCAGGCTGTAAAATGCAGTTCTGAAAACACACAAGCAGAACTCGACGAGCGACATATATGTTCCTAGAACCCAGCTGGCAGTCAACACCCAACCGGAGCTCACCTAAAGAGAGGCTGGGCAGTTGAAAACAAAACTCAAACACTGTGCAACCGTAGGACAAAGCGTCACACTCACTAGAAAGGCAAAGGTTTACCAGGCACGGGCAGGTAGAAAAGCCCTCACGCTTCTTACAAGAGCACAACTTCATGGGTGTCCCTAAATGCCTAACTCAGGAAGGTTCTGTGGCAAGATGCCAAACATTTGTCGGTGTTCTGCAGTTCCTCGCTCAGCAGCAGCCAAACCAGATCACAGCTCCCCACACGAGGAGGGGCACAGCAATGACCTGGCCTGGGAGGACTCAGGCGGATGCACAGCTCCCCACTGAGCAAATCTTAAAAAGTAATAGAATACGATTAAATAACCCAGGAGACCCTAAAAAAAAAAGACCCCAAACCCCAACTGGGTAGCTCTGGTTTATGACAGTCCTTCCGATAACTGAAGTCAGCGGACAGAAACAATTCTGGCATTTGAAAATACAACATCTGTTCTACTCTTCCTCCCTCTCTCTCTTTTCTGGATGCTGGACGCTCGCTGTATTTTTCATTTCTTCTCGAGCCGAAAAACAGTAGGATTATTTTAAAAATAATTAGTAGCTAAGTGATGCAGATGCCATGACAGGAGCTGAAGGACATACAACTCGTTAGACCTACCTGGCACTCCCCATACATGAAGTTGTTTAGAACTCAAGAATTTACAACCTAACCAAAAATATACTCAATTTTCAAAAGACATTGTAATTTTTAAAATGAGACTTCAGTAACACCTGGGGTTTTTTCCAAACAGAGAAAAATCATAATCAGTCGTATCACAAAACAGCAGCTGTACAATAATCTGAATTTATAGAACTAAACAGACATCTCATGCCTCACCTAAACACATCACTTGCTACCGTGATGCTCTTTTTTATTCTCGCAGAGCTTGTCATCCCTTCACAGACTCATTTTTTGAAAGCCATTTCATTTTCTTGAGTACTAAAGGACCCAATGCCTTCCTTATTTTATGAAATGAGACAGTAGGCTGGCTTGCCTTTGAGCAGAAGAAAAGGGGCAAGGGTTGCTTTACTCCTTCTCCCGTCGTGCCAGTAGCCAGAACGCTTGGTACCGTTCCAGGGCAAGTACAACAGGACTCAAGTAGTCCCCTCTTTTTTCATTTTGTTTCCACATTTCATTAGAGATGCTTTGTATTATTTTGAAAAGCTTCCTAGTTTATTTTTATCTTGTTTTATTTTCTCTGTAGGACACTGTCGGGTAGATTTCGGACCCGGTTGTTCTATTTCATAAAAACAAGGCTTTACAAAACTCAAGATGAACAAAAACATCTCACAGAATTTATCAGGCTGGAAAGTGTCTCAGGAGGTCACCCAGTTTAACCTTGCACTTGAAACTGGGTCAACACTGAACTCAAACCAGCTTGCGGAGGTCTTTGTCCAGGCAGGTTTTGAAAACCTCTATGGGTGAAAGTTCAACAGCTTTCTCTGGGTCTGTATAGTTTCAAAATAAATAAATAAATAGACCTACTGTTAAAGGAGAGGAAACCAGAAACTGATTAGAAAGAGGCGACCATCAAAATACCTGATTTCATTGATGGAAATACAAGAAACAAAGCGGAACAAGCAACAGTTATATGAGCTATGAGAAACACAGGCATATAATCCATAAAATAAATAAATGTTTTGAGTACTCAATATTAGTCTGCATCAATATAAAACACTGTATTACCCATATAATAGCTTGCTAGTGTACTTTTAGCTTATATCAAGATGTTTAACACTCAAAATGAGGATTTGTTCAGCTTATCCTTTAACTTCCAGCCACCACGGCTGGAATGATATTATCTATTTACGCTCATTTGGCAGCTTTCCTGACCGCTTTGATTTAAATCTCTAGTAACATGCTGACAGGACAAAACCCCATCTAATATTATGAGACTACGATTATTTAGAGACACAATTCACCTGTCGACGCAAGAAACCAGAGGGCTCCCAACATTTACTGAATCATATTTCAAGTTTTTGAGGGCTTTATGCTTTAAGATGTCCAACGGTTTCTTGTTTATGAAATGCTTACACTGGTAAATGCTCATTTATCAGACTTTGATCACTGAGCACTTACCAAGCTACTGCCACGCTTGGTACAGCGGGGCTGGGAACCAGCTAAGGATTACTAAAAACCTACCAAAAGGGACGTGATCAGCTCCCACAGAACCACAGCACTCACACAGAAGCCTAAGCAGAAGGTAACGTTTTTCTCCAGTTCCTAAGCTTTCAGCTGGTATTTCGTAAAGAACTTCTAAAGACCACAAAAGGCATCTCAGGGAAGGAAACTTAGTGATAGTTGACTTAAGTTCACCATACCAACGTTCCTCATTTCCAATAGGAAATAACTTGGGCAGTTACGCGTAAGAAGAGGTTGAAAACCACCGAGTACACTTCTCTAAAGTTGGAAGCTGAAGTAAAAGAAGACAAAGTGGTCACCACATCTTGGCAGATGAAGAAGTCCAGATAAATAACCTCTCTTCTAATAGGAGCCTCTTTTCATCAGTTCCTGGAAGTCTGAGTAGAATTCCCCAAGCTGCTTGTGCATTGTAGGACACGCTCAGCAGAGTCTACTGAGGTATCCTCCCAAAACAAGCATCAGAACTGAATGCCAAAGTTGTGAAATAATTACCGCTCTGTGAATTTGAGCGGCTACTCGCAGCTCTACGGATTTATAAACAGGAAGCGTGAAGTTATGCATTCATACCTGCTTTAATCATATGACAGAGCCCTAAAGCCATCAAATACTGGCTGACATAACAAGTCTCGCTGTATAATCTAGACTGTCTCAACAGTGGATCCTATTCATTCTGATAGCTAAAAAAAAAAACCACCCAGAGAAAAGAAGGCTGAGAGAAATCTAGGCATTTTCACCACATCCGTCCAAAAACTCAGAGCTCCTTAAAGAGAAGGACATGGGTTTATACCCCTAGACAACAACACATCAAAAGAATGTTTACCTACCGATGGCGTTTGAGCATTGTTTTGCAGACATGAGGGAAAAGGAAGTAACATAACTGCCCTTGTGGGTTACAGAAAGAAGAGAATAAACCACTGAAATGGTTCCCTGATCATCTTTCCTAAAAATACATCTGGGATTTTAGAAGCTAATTTCCTAGCCTGGAATAACAAAAAGTAGTCTTCTATGGGCTCAAGGGCTGAGTCCATGGATTTTGTCACCGGGTTGAGAATATGACAACCTTAAATAGATTATTATATATTTGTACAGGTTTTCCATCATCCTTTCGTCAGATTTATTACATCTGTACCCTCGAGGATGTTAATGACCAAGACACTAGATATACACGCCTTGATTTAAATAAATCCAACGCAGTTATTTCTCAAAGTCAATCAAGACACAAAAGGTGATTAGCAAGATTTAGCCTCTGCCCATCACTCAGCATCAGGCATCACTACCAAGCACATGAAGCAACCTTTCTGGGGACTGAAGCGGGTTTTCATTGCTTTGACAGGTTTGTTGTTCTGCAATTGGTGGCATCTCTGAGATCCACGGGAAGGAAAGAAAACAGGCTGCAAAACCTACTGTTTCACGGCCTCTCCAGGAACAAATCCTGGGGAACTGATATACCTGTTAAGTGTTGCCTCAGTATTGGTGGTTTCATTGCACACATGGTTTTCAAAGACAGCACTATTTCTGCTCTGTCTCTCTGTTCTTTTTCTCAGAGATCACGGTGCACAAAGCAAGACAAATGCATCTGCCACTCATTCCTCCCGACAGTACACTCACCGACCACACCGACGGTGTGACAGCTCCCCCTTTTTCTATCTCAGCATATACGTAACAAAAAATTTACCTTGCTTTAAGGAGAAGGAAAAATCCCACCTTCCTCTCTGGCACAAATTTCACAGATTCAGGCTTATTCATTGCCATTTCTTTCATTTAAATGGTTACCTCACTGAATATTTAGCATACAGAAGCTGAAAATGGCCTGAGTTACCATGTGACACTCCAAGCAGCGTTCACAGAAACTTTGACTATAGATTCTCCACTCTCATCATTTTCAATAACATTCACAAATTTATGCTCAACCTGAGATTACCATCAGAAAATTACTGACACAGAATACATCAACAGTCACTGGAAATACCGTGTTTAGGGATGTGAAAGGAACTGGTCGTGAATGCCACAAAGTCATCCCTTTTCTGGAGAATCCTTACTGAAATATTCTGTACACAACCCAGCATAGCGCAGGAGCTGCTGTGCCGGAGTTTTGTACTATAGCAAAAGAAAGTTCTTCCTTTAATCAAGTTTTATTGGCCCAAGGACAACCCTTTAAGGAACTGGGTGTCAGGGGTGCCAGTAGAACAAATTAAAGATAAGGTAGACTTTTGAGCAGCATCTGAGTGGCACGAAGCAAGGCCAAACACTGGGCAGTTCTCAGGAGCGAGCAGCCAGGCAGCCTGACGAGCACAACGGGAGTAGAGGAGTCAAATCAGAGGCACACGATGGAAAAGGCACCAAACGAAACGGGGATACTGACTGAGCAAGGGAAGCCTGCCTGATTTGCAGCACTGCCCTAGGAAGAAAACAACTCTTGGAGCTTAGGGCTAAGAAAAAAAACCCAGCAAACTCAAGAGCCACCTTGACAGTTTATGCCACCACAAATTTAGTTTGCTAAAATAACTCACGATCTTACACTCAGTCTGGAGTGAAGTTTTTCTTTCCCTTCACCTGTAATGACCCACCCATGAATGTTACGTCCTCAGAAAGAAGTGATCCTCAGCAGGAGGTGTCAGGATGAGCTCTCCCCACAAGTTCAGAACCTGCACCTTGTCCACAGCAACAGGTAAAGCAGCGCCTCCGGCTACTACAAATAAGAGCATCGTAATTTGGCGATAATTGTAACAACAGATGCCTAAAATAGCATCCCTTACTTTGCACTCCCAAACTACACAACCAGACACAGATCTCACAGGGCACGAGGGGAAAAGGGAGACCAACAAGACTCGGTGTGACCTGACACAAGACAACTTGGTCACTCATCCACATCACCCACAGCACAGTCAGCTGCCTGTGCCAACCGGCAGAAAAAAATACATAATTACAGTACTATCTCATGGGCCAGGGTGACCAAGGCCATCAACACTAGGCTGCTCTCACATTTTCACCGCCTTGAATTGAAGCTACTTTTTAGCTACGGTTATTTATATCGTGAGCGTTTAACCACAAAAACTCTTCTCACCTTCACAACCTTCGGTTGCTCCCGACGTGGAAGCGCAATAAATAAAACTGCGGCTGTTCAGAGCTTAAAAGTCAGCCTCACTTTCTGAAAGCAGCGGCTTGCAGCGCATTTTTCCAGGTATCCTGAGCAACTGAAACTGAAACTAGTGTCTCAAAACCATGATCCCAACGTTCTAAATGATTCTACAGTAGAGTTAACCGCTACTGGTTACACACGGAGAATCAGCAGTTGAAGCGTTTATACGATAATACCTAATATAAAACTTGCTCGGCATTTAACAACCAGGAGGCAACGTGAGAGAAGGCAGAGCTAATCAGATGTAAATATGTTGGGCTTTCTTCCGTAGTGTTTATGTTTCTCCATGATCACTGTTAGTGTCCACAGAGATGCCGCAAGTACCAGCACGGTTCTGTGCGAGTGAGAATGGCCTAACAAATAATGTTTCTTTAACTTGCCTGTTTTACACACACAACCATTCCCTGGTTAACTAAACAACATAGTTATTCAGCAAAACATCAATTTATGTTAGAGAGCCTAAAACAACCTTTCTGTTCTCCTACAGAAAAACAGTGTTAAATGCCTCACACGGGTAGAATAACACCAAAAGAAAATATCGTGTTCGCTGTGGAAGAAATCCTTTTAAATAAAAAGAAAAGCAATTTTATTTTTATGTCAGGTAAACTTCTAATCGTGAAACATCCAGATCGGCTTCCTAGATTTTGAAGTAGTATGAGTTTAACTTGAAAATTCAACTTGAAATCTAACTGTAAAATTCAAACCATTTGGGTTTTCTTATTTAACAGTTCCAGAATATACATATTGACCAAATGAATGTTTTCCACTCAAGAGCTTCATTTCAAAGACTTATTGTTATATTTGATTTCACATCTCTACCAAGCTACATTTGTGACTCCAGCTCCTCTAAAAATACTCGCACTAATGCTCTGAAAGACTTCCCATACTTCTGCTAAAAGTGAAATTCTCTAAGGCTGTTGCGTTTAAAATCTGTAAGGAAAGCCAGTGAGTCACGTTTGTTTCTCCTGCTCCACAGTGTGCTGCTCCATTTCCCACTTGACACTGCATCCCTCAGAGGCTCCACCATAAAACAAAAATAAAAATACTTAATAAAAACCCCTTTTTGCATTAATTTGTTTCTCCTTCAATTAACACTCACTGTTTCCTGGGGGTTTTCGCTTACACATTGCTACGTATTTCTGGGATAGAAGCAGAAATAGAAAGAGCAGGCACATAGTGGGTCGAGCTCACGAATTTTATCAACGCTTTAAAGATCAAACAGGTGAACTGCTTCACCTGGCTGAGCCACATCACATGAACGCGCAACAGAGCGACAATTATAAAAGCCTCTCCTCCCTGCAAACCATTTACTGCTGGAAATTACTGTCCCTCTTTGTCCTTGGACTTGGCTATCAGCTCTAGAGCAGGGGAGCTGACAGGGTGTAGCCGGGCTGCCTCCTCGGAGCCCCGCAGCTGCGAGTATCGAGCGCTGAGAGCTTGTTTATGTTTTCCCTTCGCTAGTTCCTCTTTGAATTCTCCGGGTAGGAACCCAGAAACGGGACTAGAGAGCAGCACGAAACCAGGCGAGCCACATCCATCCTCCTCCCAGCCAGCGCTGCAGAGGCGCCGAGCCCAGCAGGGAGAGCAGCAAATAAACATGCGGAGCTTTGGGTAGGAGCGAGCCGGGAGGTGACAGGAGCCGGGAGAGGAGAGGCCAGCCCGAGGAGGAGCCACCTCGGCGGCGTTGCCCGGCTGGGAGGAGGCAAGGCCGAGGTTTGCGAGGCAGCCGGAGGGTCTGGAGGCAGCAGCAGCGCCCAAAGGTGCCTCTGCCCCTCACCAGCCGCCCTCCTTCCCCTCCTCTCCCCGGCTGCGGGCTCAGCGGGACGGCCCCGCCGAGGCCACCGGGCCGGGAGGAGAGGGGAAGCGAGGAGGAGCTGCTGCTGCTGCCCAGGCCCCGCTGTTAGGAGAGAGGGGAAAGAGAGAGAGAAATAAATATATAAACG
>WEIS01061244.1:217-13515 GCA_013389965.1 Todus mexicanus | reverse complement strand
GTGAAGGCAGGGTGTAGTTCACTGGGAAGGAAACCAAGCTTTCCAGAATGCCCAGCTGTTGGGAGACAGTGCTACAAACCCAAACTTTTCTGAATTGAGAGCACAAAGGTAAAAAAAGGAAGAAAAGATGACAAGGTTAAAGGCCAACTCCTATGTGGGCATAAAAGAGCAGGTGTGCCTTAAAACTAGTGGAGGTCTTCATTAATGCAGCAAGGCGTTCCACTCCCGAAGGCATCTCTTCACGTCCCTGGTTTGTATCTATGAAACATTTCATCTACAAAACCACCAAGACCAAGCTCGCGATTAATAAGTAACTGCCTACAAAGTGTCATAGCTTTCAGGTGTAGAGATTTATTTTAATTTTCAGTAGTATCTCTTGACCTGCTTTTCACCGTCTAAAGCAGTGTCTGTAAATATTCTGATTATTTTTGTTAGTCCTTCACCAACTTTCTTAGTCAGGCCTTCAAGTAAAACACAACTTTACTAATCTGATGTAATTCTTTTACCGAAGGGCTGAGTGGAGTTACCTAAAAGCTGTTTTTCATAGAGCTTGAGTGACTCCCCAAATTTAGGCAACTCTGGGAGATGTGAGTAGTCAGAACTCTCGAAAAACAGGCAGAGAGAGTAAATATATTGCTACACATTCATCAGCTGATGTTTCTGCTGCCATTGGATTTCCATGGGATGTGGATTTTATCCTAATGACAGAAAATAAGACTTTGTAATGGGAAATGCCTCAAAATATCAGATAGTTTGTAAAAAGGAGGCTATTCCTTAGTTGTAATGCTTAGCTGGAAAAAAAAAAAAAGTTTTTTGTTAGGTTCTTAGCTACAAAGAATCAGCAATGTCCCACTGAATTTAGCCCTAGAATTTTCCATTTTATATTTGCTAGAGGAATCTTCTGATGTGTGTTACTGAGAACTACTGCAAAAATCAGCGCGGTTGAGTACCCCATGCCTGTCGAAATGACCACATTATTTTCCATTTTGGCTATTCTAAAAAAGAAAGAAGTGGAGTGGCAAAACTACTGCCCTTGAATGACAAACACTGTCTAAAATTACTGACTCCTAGGTTTGTTACTGAGACCCTTACAAAAGGAATAATTTTCTTGGGAGTAATTCAGTCAACTTGTCTAGACAGGGCTAAAGTGCTTCTAAGCACCTCTCCTTTATGGAAACAAACAAAAAAAAAGCCGTTGAGTGAGTAAACCTTTTATAAGGTTTATTCTCCACTCTGACTTTGATGTGGCATTATTAGCAATTACCTTTTTCCTTTTATTCCACTCTCACAGGCCCATCACTCCTAGACATAAAGGTATCTCTTCTGCATAAAGTCAATGGCTTTGTTTCTCCTTCCCCTTTCTGTTCCCCTGGATTGCTGCGGAACCCATTTTGTAGAGCAGGACCTGAAGGTGCTCAGCATCTGCCTGAAAACACTGAATGCCATGACAAGCAGGATGCCATATGTGGCTCATCTAAGTCCTGGCAAACTCATAAGAGAGAGTAAGATTTTCCCCCAGTTGCTGAGTTAAAGCAAAACAAAAGGACATGTGGTGGTGGCTATGCAACACAAGTTGTGACAAACACAACGTGACAAATTCCTACCTTAATGGCATTTGCTCAACAGCAGGGGTCTGGCGAGCTGATCCCTGAGCTGTCTGTAGCCATTAGGCCTGTCTCATAGCCCAGACGTGATGAATAGGATGGTTACTAAGTAGATGACACAGTTGTATTTGTTTTCCATACCTGTTGACTCTGCCATAGTGTTGGTTGACTTTGTTTGCTTTGGTCTAACTGAGTGTTAGCAGGTTATTAAAAGCTTAACAGCACGCTCTGACCCAGGTGCAGGAAAAAGCATTTCCAGACAGGAGGGGACCATCCAAAGGTGACAAAGGGCAACAATAAGTTTCCTCAGTCTTTATTCCTTGGCAGTTCTTTCAGCACATCTGAAAGAGATGTTTGTAAAATATGAGACAAAAGCTTCTCACTTTGTATTGTTGTAAGGTACAGGTCACCTCTCTGCAGTTATGGGTATCATTAAGAGGAGGCAGTGTAAATGAAAGCAGAATTTATGCAATGCCCCTGATTTTGCCAAGCCAGCTAAGGAGCAGCAAGTTCTCACGGCTAGCTAGCACACCTCTCTAGTGCTCTTTTGGTTGCCCTTGCCTGCTTCACAGACCATCTTTTGCCTCCTCCAGATCTTTGCTCACTTTTCTCCTACCTTTTTTTCTGTTTGTTCCCTCTGGCACTCCATGAAGAGCAATTTCATTCCCTTGGCCCACAGGTTCCTAACTCCTCCTGTTAGGAGGTCTGTCCACCTTTGTGTTATTCTTCCTCCCCACAATCCTCCATCACTGACACCAACTTTACTCATTTGACTGCTGATACACTCCTCAGACCTCGCAAACTTTACAGTTTCTGCAGCTGGCACTCAACCTCAGCCTGATTCCTGACTCTCTACTCTGGCCTCTTGTGCTCTGTGTCCCACACAGGAGACACACGTGGTAGGTCTGCTCTGCCGTCTATCTCCTTGAGGATGGACGAAGCTGTGCTGCAGCTTCAGGTATGTTAGCCAGGGTGCCCTGGGCTACTGCAGCTCCTCCATATGACATATGTCCCAGTTGTAGCTCAATGCCATAGTCCAACCCATTCATATCATCTGGCACATTGCGTAGGGACTCATACATTGGAGAAAAATGAGACTTTCACGCTTTGCACAAGGCTGTGAATTCTTCTTTCCTTTGGCCTTTCGCTTCCAACCTCTTCACGACAAGCCCAGGAGTGAGGTGAGGAGATAGTAGTCTGCTATTGCTGACTTAAATTTCTAGGTTTCACAATGACATGAGTAGTCATCATCACACAGGTTTCATCTTTGCAAGCCGAGAAAAAGAAAAGAAAAAAAAAAGGCACTTAGTTTGCAGACTCATCCGTGGGATGAAATTGCTACTTCAACTACTGAATCAGGAGCTCAGTCACTAGGGAAGGTACACAGGACTAAATTCAGCCTGGTGCAATCACAGGGGGTCACAGGTCAAATTTGATCTGACCAGTCTGATTGTTCTGTCTCTTTCACATGATTCAGCTGATCTAGCTCCAGTCATCTTACTAGAATTTGCATCAGTGGTGGATCTTCTTCTTTGCAATTCAAAAACTGTTGTGTTTTTTTCCTGAGCTTTATCACCTCACACAGCCCACGAGCCCTCGTATCTGTAAACCAATTTCCAAAAGGGTAAAATCTTTCTGCAGCAGAGGGTGATGAAGTTCATGATGTTCCTGAGCTCTTGGGTAAGGTACCAGCAGGTCTCCAGAGAAGCTCCATTTCCTTTACAAGGGACCTTTATCCTTCTTGCAGGGCTTTTCCACTTTTCCAGAGAGATACAATGGTAGGATCTCAGACTGTGTTGCAGACTTTTATTGGCTTTTCACATACACTCGCCTCATGTCTTGAAGACAGTGAACGAGATCTTCAATAGGATTTGGGCACCGAGCACAGCCATGCTCTCTTTTGGCCAGCTCATCCATGTCTTGAAGACAGACACATCTAGGACTCAAGAGCTTCTCTAAAAGCTGTCTGCTCTTCATTTACCCCTAAGATCAGCCTGCCTCGATGCTTCTCAATTTCTAAAGCAGTTTCTCTGTAAAGACCCAGTGATCTTGCAAGAGACGGCTTCTGGAAATAAGGGAGCTCACTCCTCTCTGGCTCCAGCCTCTGGCCTCACATCCTTGCTTAAACAACCTTTGTTATCTGGCAGAGAACCTCTCTAAGTGATGAATCTTTTCTTAGTGCAATTTGAATCAAAATAAACCAGGGTGAAATTCAAATGGGGTGAAGTTTTCTAAAAATTCTGAAGTAATTGATAGTGGGAATTAGCTCACTGACTAGTCTGTAGGACAGATCTCATCATCATTGATCTCTGGTCAATGGAAAGCAATTGCACTTTCAAATGCAATGGTTTTCAAGTGTGTTACTCTGCAGCATGGTAATATCAATTCTGTCCCAGAATAAAGGCATAAAGGCAGTATAGATCAAGGCCTTAAATGGAGATGCTCACATTTAGGGATCTGAAGTTAACTGATACAAATCCCGCCATTGAGGATGATGAGTTTGTAGCCAGCTCTCAGAAACTAGATGAGCCAAAGAGGACATGGCAGGTCTAGCTGAACTGAAGAGGTGAAGCTGCTTGGTGATGCTAAGGAAAAAACATCCTGACTCCAAATTCTGGGATGGCTTTAAGCCTAAACTGGGTCAGCCATGGTCGCACACCTCAAAGAAACACTTCATCTCGCTTTTAGTGAAAAATGTATTGACCACACCTGCCTTTCTGAGAGCAAAAGCTTGGAGGAAGAAGCACAGCAGTCATGGGAACAAATATGGCATTAATGAGCTCCTGAGCCATGTGAACTTCCATGGAGATGCCAGGACACTTGGTTCATCAACAGATGATTTACAGACAGGTTGGGACAAACATTGCTGTTGTGAGCCATGTGTGACCATAGCACTCGTGGAGAACATGCAGATACCCCTGAGAAAACACACAGGATGCAGGACAATGCCCAAACTCTACCTTTTATCCTCTCTCAGGTGCTGCCACAGGCACGACTGCTGCTATGACACGGCAGAGAAGGCAGGCTGCAGCCCTAAGACACAGCGGTACCAGTGGGCATGTGAGCAGAACACTGTGCAGTGCGGTAAGAAAATGCTTGCTTGCATTGGGTTCATTTTGCTCCCTCCTCTGCTGGTGCACGAGCTTTGTGGGCCTTAGAGGTAGGTCTGTGTATACTGAAATGGTTTTAAAGCCATTTTAGTCATTGTCTTCTCCTCTGAGCTCTCTTCCCACCCCTTGCTTGGATTACTAGGCTTGCCAAGAGGCCCCAGCTGGTTCTGGGAGGAAGGCTGGAGCCCCAGCACCACCTGTCCTAGGTAACCTCAGTCCTCCCCAGGCTGGAGAGTGGGAGTGTGGCCTGTGGAGCCAACAAGCCAACTCAGTTTGGCAAGGATGCAGGTTCCTCTCTGGAGGCTCTCTGTCCATCTGCATTAAGCACACCTGCTCCTTACTGATGCCTTCCCAAAGCTGTGCAACGGTCTGCCTGTGACCACTTGTGCAGGTGCAATTTTGGCCCTCCCTCCAGTGGGACTGTTCGTTGTTTTACTTACCATTAAATACTGCTAGAGAAGAGCCATGCTATTGCACGTGTCCATAAGAGGGGTTAAATAGGGTGCCAGCCTCCACCTTTGCCGCTTGTGGGACCCCAGCCTAAAGCCCGAGACCTCCAGAGGGGATTTTGAATCTTGCAAAGTCGAAAACTCTTGAGTGCCGCAGGCATACAGCGAGTGTAGGCTGTGCTCAGCTCTACAGCTGGTACCCAGTCAAGAAGATCTTGAATTGCACAGTCACAACCTGTCAGTGGCTCACACCAGTTTGTTTTGACATACACCAGATGACTTGAGTCTTAGAATTTGTCACTTCTATTTCTAAGTCTTCAGAAAGTCCCTGATGGTAAAATCCATTGTAGAACAGTTCCAAAGTTTGGAAAGAAACTCTGTACCATCAACACTACTTGCTTGAACATTAAAAGACTCTTTCTGCCTTCTCAGAAGACCATATTCTACAGGTGCAATCCTCAGCCTCTCCAGCAGCAGAAAACCTGCCAGCAGATACAGGATGGGGCACAGCACATCTGCAGTTGCTCTTCTCCAAGTGACAGAATAATAGATTAAATACAATGTGCTGGCTAAGGAATGTTACTGCTTTAATGTATAACTTCTCTCCATCCCACTTACCCGTATCTTCATAGCTGACTGATATTTTCTGCTAGATATTTTTATATGAAAAAAAAAATCCTGTTTCTTTTTAGTGTGAAGGAACAACTCTATTTTCAGATGGGAGACATATTATCAAGCCCATGACACATGTGCAATATATGTCCCATAAGAGTGCACGGTGCTGCGGTTGCTCCAGCTTGGCTAACATGCATTAATTAAACAAATGCCATTAGTTCCTTAACTGATGTCCAAGCAAAGCCTGAGAAGCATCCATCAATTGTTCTCCACAAGCTCTCAGCAGGCTTCCCTTCCCCTGACAACCCCCACAGGAGACACAACAGAAATGTGTTCTGAAGGCAAATTTCCTATCCCAGACTACAGTACCACAGGTTTTACTGAGGTGTAAAGGTCTAATGTCTGATCCCATTCAAACAAATGGGATGAAGAATTAAATTTCCAGGCATGCTTGCTGGGCCTAAGGTCCTGATGTCCAGAAACATTAGAAGCAGAACTGCTTGCGCTGTCCTTTCTGTGAAAGAGGAAATGAATGCCTGTTGTCTGTCACTGTGTAATAAACACAAGTACTTTCAGGTAAATGAAATAAGAACTCATATTATCTGGCACTTCTTCTCCTTGCAGTTTTGCAGTTAGGCAGTTTTGCTGGGGGGGGGGAAGGAAAAGGCAAAACCGTATTTTTCAGTCCAGATATGCCACCACGCATAGGCAAATTCCATTCGATAAGTATCTGGAATATAGAAAATGTTGTGAGTTGTAGGTGCTCATCCAAAAAGCCATTCTGCTCTAACAGGAATGGCTGACAAACCAGACTCGTGTACTCACATTAGACTAACAGTGCTTGGCACGGCATAGGAAGAACTTGAAGAGGAGAGGGCAAGGAGAGAATCAGGCAGGACAGGTAGCTAAGAAAAAAAAAATTGACTTAGTGCTGAGTCCTCATCAGTGAAACCCTTGAAACACTTTTTACCAGTAAACATGTGATTCTCTTCAGAAAAGCTCAAGAAATTCTTAAGCTCTAAACTCTTCATATTTATCCGATACAGGGTTAATCCAGTGAAGTCGAGAGAAATCTGGAGAGATTCCTGTACTCTTTGCAGTTGGTATTGGAGCAAAGCCCATGTGCACTGGCATGAAGTAACACTTCAAACTTTGTGTAGTGCAGGGTTTGGTGAGTGTTACATAATCTATAGTAGCAGCCTCAAATAAACAAGGCACTGTGCTTTGAACTAATACTACCCCAATGGCTGGATTTAAGCCACCTAGAGGTGGAATGAGGTTCATTAATCCCGGATCAGTCCTTTGCACTACAGCCACCTGAGCTAGTTGCTTTGATGATCCTTATGGTTGTTACCTAGTCATGTAGTCATATAATTGCATTATAAATAGTTCCATATGTATGATTTTGATCAGCTTCATTAGCTGCTGGTTGATAAAAATCAGGTACCTGACCCTGCTGCGGAATTCTTGACTCCTCTGCCATGATCAGAGAGATGTAAGAGCAGCTCATGGAGCATGAGTGAAGAATGCCCAATGGGTGCTTCTGTGCCCTCAGGTTTCCGAATGTCCCTCCAGGAGACCTTTCTTTCAAAGCAGCATTTTTTCTTTTGAAATTGGTCTGATGTGCAGGGAGAGGAGTTAAAAGGGAAGTTGAATGACTGAGGGAAAATGGAATATTTTTGGCTCATGCTAAGCTAAAATAATTTTCTTCTTTATCTTCAGCCACTGAACTAAACCCCCATAGTTCACACAGCCCTAGAAGTGGGGAGCGCTCTGTGCTGGGCAATTTTTAATAAGCATTGCCAATTTATGTTTAGCTGCCACTTTCTGATGCTCTTGGTCACGGGTCGGATCTACACACAAACGTGACATCTTGGTCCTTCTCTCTCCCTGCTCCCACAGCCTTTGTTCCCTAAGAGTTGCTTTATTAGGGACTTGTTCCTCCTAAAACTTTCTTACCTTTGTCCAGTGCAGAATCTCTCATCCTCTGCTCACATTTTCTTTTGCAGATAACCTGACAGACCGGTGTGAAAAAATGGTGTGCCTGTGTGACCAAGAAGCAGCCAAGTGTTGGGGAGCAGCCCCGTACAACCCACACTTCATCCTCTGGCCAGACTTTCTATGTGGACACACTCATCCCACCTGCCATTTCAGATACGGGGGGCCAGAATAGTCTTTTTCAGGACCTTTCTTCTCACCTTTTGAATCTGAAGGTGCTGGAATAAAATTTTACCTCTTTTGCCACAGCTAACAATGGTGTGAGAGAATTTCTATCAGATCTGGGATTATGAGGAGGAGAGACAGGGTAACATATACGCTGATGTAAGGATAAGCTCCTCCTCTGCTCGTGGCCTTTGCAGAAACAGAAGGTTTGGTCTACAGTGCAGTGGGAACAGATTACCCCATCACCAAATGGCTTTTTTGCCCTTTCACGCTGCCTGACCTTCAGCTGCCACACATTTGCACATGATCTGGAAAATAAGTAGTCTTCTGCTGGACTGGCTTGTGAAAAAAATAAAATAAAAATAGATTCCATCTCTGTGAAAAGATACACTGGCCTTTGAAGACCTGAGGTGTGCCATTCTGAAAGTCGAGTGACCTGCTTTATTTTCCTGGGCCTGCAGGAGGAGAGGGGACATCAAAGAAGGAGGATGCCTCCTTATTTGTGCTCAGAGGATTTCTGCTTCCCACCACAAGGAAAAGCATAGTCTGGTCAAGGGTAGGGTTTCATCCTTAGCTTGGACATTAAGAATATTTTTGGTTCTCTGAAAGGGTTTTCAAGCACTGGAACAGGCTGCCCAGGGAGGTGGCTGAATCGCCATCCCTGGCCATGTTTAAAAGTTGTGTAGATACGGTGCTCAGGGTCATGTGGAGTAGGGTTAATGGTCAGTCTTGGTGACCTTAAAGGTCTTTTCCAACCTAGATGATTCTTCGATTCTTTCTTGAGGGGTGTTTGTTTGTGTTTCTTAGTTTATACAGCCAGCTGTCCTATCCCTTATGTTCCTGCCTCACAGCACCGGTGACATTTCTGAGGTGTTCAAAGGTAAGCAGAGTTACACTGGGCTATTGCTGTTGCAAGGGTTTCTGACTTCTGCTTACTGGTAGGCACACCCATACTTTACAAAAGAACATACTCCTTGCCTGCTACACACCTTTCAGAGCTGTTGTGCTGCTCTCCTATAGATAGAGGAGTTGCTCTCCTATATTGCCATGTCCCCTGGCCACTGACCACTTGGGAATCAATTATTATCTTGTCAGGAAATGGGAGCTATGGAGAACATTAGTAATGTGAAGCAAGTCTGTCATCAGGTAGCTATGTTCAGTGGGTCTTCTTCGCCTCTTCGTTACAAACCCGTAGGTTGGAGCAGGCCAACAGGACAAGAGCCTCTATCCTGAGAGGCACAGAGAGGCGGGAGCCATGGTTGCACCGCCAGAAGCAAGGTATTTGATTCCTTGGGTAGATGTCAGCAGCTGGGGAGATGAGGGACCTGGGTAGGTCAGACTCCTTCTGTCTCTTCTGAAACACAGCTGACAGACTTTGAGCACCACCTTTAAAATAAGAAGTAAAGGCACAGAAAGATCCAAGATACCTCATCAAAGTTGAGAGTCAGGGATATATGGGCAAACGCAGAGGGGGTTTGGCAGGTGATAAATTTCATCACAAAAGGAGGATGCTAAATATGCCACGGTGGCTGGCAAAGCTGCAGAAAAAAAGAACCAGACTAGTGAAAATAAAAATGCAAAAGACAACATTTACTGAGACAAAAGCTTTTATTACGTTTAGAGCTCCATTTTTGGCTTACAGGGCATCACAAGTTGTTCCATCTATAGGCTTTGCATCTTCGAGTGACTCCCGCAATGCTGCACCTCAAGCTACAAGTGAGCAAGAAGGAAAGGAGAGTGAGCGAGTGAGTGATACGGAGTTAGCACAACACAATAAACTCTTCCGCGGCTTTCTGGCAAGTAAAGAAGTTGTGAACTGCGTTCATTCAGAGAGTTTGCAAAGGGATGACGCTGCGTGGGCAGCATCAGCCTAGGGTGTGGATGCTCTTCTCAGCAAGAGCTGGAAGACCCTCCGCGGTGAGAAAGGCAGAGCTTCTGGTCATGTCCCTGTCCCCGCCACGCTGGCCATCAGGTGGCGGCAGCGCTCCAGTGAATGGCAACAGCAGCTCTTCCTTCATCCCTTCAAGGAGGGGGATCTTTTTCAGCAGGCCGAGCAAGACTTTTGAGTGGCCTGAGAAGAGGTGTAAATCACAGGGCTCCCCACTGAAAGCAAAACGTCATCTGAGCTTGGTCTGAAACGCAGATCACATCTTGGGCTGCACAAAGTGGGAACTAAACTTATTTAAAAATCCATCCTTCAGTGTCGGTCTACTCTAACTAGACCAACTGACAGAGCTGGAAGAAACAGGTGAGCTTTTGGGTACACCAGCTTCTTCTCAGTTCATTTCTTTGGTTTATGTGTAACAAAAATGTCTAGTTTTCCCAACCTAGTCAGCTGACCTAATAAAGAATATTACTAGGCTTCACAAACAACACTTCACACATACACTTAGGTCATCGTAGGCTTTCTGTCTGCAAGTTTTACAGGAATACGGATGTAAGTATGTAGTTGCTGGGAGGAAGACCCATCCTTCAGCATAAACCTAAAAGAATCGAAGGAGACCCAGGACTTTGTTAAAACTAGTAGCATCTCATCAAACAGCTCTTTGTTGAAAGTGGCAATTAAGGAAGATCCTGTTATTTTGTTTATAGGTAACTTATTAGGCCCATGCATGAAGCTCTGCCCATCACAAATAAAGAACTATTTGAAAAAGTGATGGAATCTAGAGCCAGCCCTGCTAGAGTTTCATCCACACCATTTATTTCGTGAACCAGATCCTGTATCTGACCAGAAGTAAGTAAATGGCTAACTCCTCCTTGGAAGTAGACAATTGGGCTCATCTTCCTAGCAAGGGATTCCAGGGGCTGGTTTGTGTTCCTTACCTTCGCGAGAGCTTTGCCTCATGCAGAGGACACACTTCCTCAGCTTTGGGGTTAAAACAATGATCAGAACCACTATGCCTCCAATACCAGCCGCCACAACCCCAATGATAGTTCCAATGGATTCTTCTATGCCAAACAAGCCTGGAGGAGAAGGGAAGGCAGAGAGAGTGGCATAAGATGTTGTCCAGACAATTATATGAAATGCAGACAGCACCTTATCTGGAGTGGCTGCAGAGGAACCTACTTATTATAGTATCGATTATGCCTATGTCTTGTCTGACATGAAATCATGAGCTTCTTCTACACAAAAGACAGTGTATTGCACTAAGAGGTATTGTTTGTTTGTTTGTTTGTTTACATGTACGAAGCTGCTCTGCTTTCTGAGGATTTAGAGATAGGACAGTCCTGTCTCCCTTAACAACCTCCCTTAAAAGCTAGATGCTATGAGATGGCAAAAGATGCTGCTGCCTGAGTTAATGGTACTCATGCCTGCATACTTTATTTTCAAATGGAAAACACTGCCAGTTTTGAGAAAGTCATCAGTCTCCCTGTCTACCTCTAAAGGGGGCAGCACCAGAAGGTGGGCAGAGCTTCACTGAAGTCCTTTCTTTGATTTGTTGCTCTTTGGGACTGTTGCATGGCAGAGATGGGATGATCCCATTTTCTTTGAGGTAAGAGCATGTTGGGTTTCTGGCTTTATTATTTGTAGGGACTGAAGGATGATTCAGGAAGATCCTTTGGTCAGGTGAATACAGGAGGATGGACTGTTACAAGGGTTACAGGACACAGCATGGCAAACATCTGCCCTGTAACTTAAAGTCTGACAGAGTAGGAATGGCTTGTTAGAGGGAGGGAAACTGGCTGGGTAATGGCACACAACTGATGCCATCAGATTTTAAGTGATGACCTCATGCTCATGGTAGTTGTTTTGCCATGTAGCGTATCCAGGAAAGGTAATAAAAGAACTATTAAAAGCCTTCAGCTTCATGCACAGTTGCAGTGTGATCAGGAATTCACTACATATGTCTATAAGGTTATAGTCAAGCTTCACTAGAAAATTTGGATGGTTTTGCTCCCACATTCACCCATGGATTTCCAAGCATCAGGCCACCCGTTCACAGGAGCAGTCACTACTCTGTGCTACCTAACCAAACAGATGGACATCCAGTAAAACACCCACTCCTTTGTCCTGCATATGAGGAAGTGTCATGTAGTTTAAATCCATTTGTGGGGCTGCTCGTTTCACCAGTAAAGTAAGCAATGAAGGTGCTGTAGAACCATCCCTTGCCTTACTTCAAAATAAGTGATTTGCTTCCTGTAATGGGCAAGTTCATAGAGTTGACTAATTTATCTTTTTAATTTTAGATAAGTTTTAGGGCAGTCTGGATTTGTGGCACGTAGCATTTCTTTATTAATTATATTTCTCATATTCTCTTGTCCCTTTAACTTGGGCATAGTGCAGAAATTAGGTATTTCATCTTCTCAGGAACACAGAAAGGCAATTACACTGGCCAGGGTGCAGGTACTGGAAGAGTAACCTGTGCTACTGAGACTATGAGATCAAGCCAACGGGAGATCTCATTAGACATATGACCAAGCCCTTGCAGGGGGACATGGTTTTCTTGCATTGTTAGTGCTACGGTTTAAACTGAGTAGTTTTATAAAAATTAGTAACAGAAGACTTAAGGCTCAAAAGGGCAAAGGCTTAGTGAATCTTGGTGAGCCAGAGGCTTTGGTAATGAATAAAGGGGAAATGGCAATTGCATAATTTACTCTTGACACAGAAGGTGCTATTTTTTGTTCATTAGATAATAAGATAATAAGCCTTCTGATGTGTTGATTTGTTGGGGCCGGAATGTGTTTAGCCTACATAAAGAGGAAAGCTGCTTTGACATTTCCAGCTGATAAAGGCAAAGTGAGTTACCTCCTTACTTAATATGCTGAGCAACTATTCATGAGGCTAAGAAAACATAGCATGACACTTTTAATGCTGCTTTGATTTTAATGTGAGTGAAGTTAAGCAGAAATGATATAATGTGATCCTCATGTTTATTGTGGGATTATTTATGCCATCCAGAGTTAAGGAAAGAATATGCAAGTCAATGGGACAGAGGAATAATGTCCAAAAAAAGGAGTTTGGAGCTTTTCCCTGAGATGGTATCTTGACACTTGTCACTCATGAGGGTGCTACCAGAGCTGTGAGTACAAGAGACCTCATCTGACTGTTTGATTCTTGGCACTGACTTTGATTTTGGTGATAAAATTATTCCTTTGTTTTTTGCTTGCAAATGCCCTTCCTTATAATAATACCTGTGTGACTGTGTATAGAAGCAAGCCAATCAAAATTAGCTGGTCTAAAAAACAAAATGAGAAATGCTAAGGAGCAACTACACTCCATAATACCAACTTCTAACTGCTAGGGGCCAAATACCAAATACCCTCTTTCTGCAAGGGTGTATACCAGCTTTGGAGGAGAAAGAAGAAGAAAAGAAGTAGGTAACATCAAATATTACCCAGAGCCTTCCTGATCCTGA
>WEIS01061240.1:1321-15774 GCA_013389965.1 Todus mexicanus | reverse complement strand
TGTAGAATTAACTTCTCTGATTATTTCCTTTGCAGGTGAGATGGGGATCCTTTGCAATGCCCTCCAGAAGATAAAATGAAGATTTGCAGTGACTTGCTAATCACTGGCTACTGACTAAAAGCTACCATGCCCAAATGCCAGTCTTCATCTAGCCTCCGTTCATTATCTTCCTGTGTACTACATGAATGCTTATGTTATATATATTAATTACTATAGATTAGCAGAAAAATAGACATCTGCAGGTGACCCCTGACTCTTTTGGTCTTCAGACACTAATCCATTTTTTTCTCACTAGTGCATAAAAATGACCTTAGTTCTGGGAATCTGTGGAAAGCCTCCACATCTCTTGTGCCAAAGGTTAGTAGAAGGAAGAGATTTCTATCATGCAGTGCTATAGTCTGCTGCAGCTGTGAAGTTGCATTAATACCCTGGGCCCAGGGACAGGATGGCAATGACTAACAGACTAATCCTCCTTGCTTTCTCTTACATTCTCCCCTCAGTCCCTCACATTTGTGCAAGGTTCTCTTGGAGTCCCAGGCTAAGCTGATTCAAGACCAACCAGCTTATAGAAAGAGGAGACTTCTCTTAATAGACATACTCAGCTACTCAATGTGGAATGCTGATGTGTGAAGGCTACACTGTTTCATGTGTACTTCTCTAAGAGTGCTTTTTTTCAGCACTAGTACAAGGGGTCTCCTAACTTTCTGGGCTCACAATCCAGAATGTGGATATCAATACCTTGGAAATGGAGAAGTGGTTCTTACAATGTATCTGAAGACATCAGAGCCTTTAAAATCCTATCTGTGGCCAGAGCCCCTACCAAAGCTACAGAGACCTGAGTAGCTTTGTCCCAGTCAGAGTGCATTCAAACCTAATCATGGCATCTTTCAAGACAGCTCCTAAGTCATGATGCTTTTTGGAATCTCCTTCTTTCTCCCACTTGAGCTTTAATCTCATTTTTTTGTTGAAAGCAGTTTTATTCTTCCTGAAGTATAGATTGACTGAGGTCAAAGGTGAAAACAAGGATGATTCCAGTTTAACCCAATGGCTGAGCCAATGGAGAGAGGGCAGCTTTGCTGTTCAGAAAGCTATTTCTGTATTTTGTCCAATAACTTCCACTCAAAGCAGCTGTCTTGCACTGATTCACTTTGTATAATGTCTCCTGTAGCTCCCTAGCTGAAGGAGGAAGGAGATCAGCACTTATACATTGGAACAGAATGAAGCAAAGCAAAGTAGAACAGTATTTCCGGGTTTAAACAATTCTACATCATGATACTAACATGATTCAGGAGTCACATTTCTGTTAGAAGATCCAAAGACAGGGAGGAATTTGAAAGTCCACGAGTCTCATACCTACTATTGTACTATTCTTGTATTTATAGTTTGAAAATCAATGGAGCTTTAATGTAAGCATCACCCTTTAGGATGATAGAAAGTACATCTGTTCCCATTATATTTATGATGGGTAATAACATTAATCTAAGGATACCAGCTGGAACCCTTTTCAATAGACACATACTTATGCAAAATGGTACCATTTTGGTGCTTTGAAGTAGGCTTTTTTATCTCTGTATCTTTTTTCTTCCTTTTTTCTCATGACGATGTCTCTGTAGATCTTTCAGTCCTGCTTCGTGGGTATTTTCAGTGTGGAAGTAGCCCATATTTTTCACTCTTAATATAAAAGGACCCATAAGGTACCTGTGTACCACAAAAAGACAATTTCATCTCAAGGGTGAAGTCTTTTGAACTAATCCTCAGTCAGCTTTCCAAGCTCCTCTGCTTCTCGCTGTTGTTATGAGTGGCAGCAGTACCAAATCTATAGTGATATTGAGAACCCAGAATTCATGGTTGCTTTTTATGTGCAAGTGGAATGGTTAAAGAGTATTGATGGCACGTGTCTGATTCTGTGTCCCTTAATGAAGACTCAAATGAGCAATAAGTCCAGCCAAAGCAGCATGACATGGTTGCTCAGTACAACTGAGATGTAAAAAAAGTTAAATACTCAGTATTTTAAAAGCAGGGTAAATATATTTGAACTAATTTTTCTTGAAGAACATAGTATCTTATGCACATGTGCTTACTATAGCACAAATAAATTGCATTTTAGATAGTACTTCTTAATAAGTTACTTTTATTTCCACATTTAAAGAAAATTAAAATTGCATAGCAAAATACTTTTTGCATTATATGGCCAGTGCAACTCCTCTTTCTAAGGTGACCACACAGGCTGACCAGAAATATCTGGACAGGGGAGGAATGCCCATTTGAGGTGAGTTCCAGCTCAAGAAAGGCTCTCTTGTACTGGTTGACCATTACTCATGTAGACAACATCACAAAAGTGATATTAAAAAAAAATCTCTTGTGTGTAATTACCTAAAAATGTACAGCAAAGACTTACTTTCTCTACATTTGCATACTCTATACATCTTTGTATGGTACTCTAACTAACCTATTCCGAGTTAATCTTTTAAGCAACCTCCCTCTCTTCTATCCTACTATAATCACATTTCTTGATGTCCCCATCTCCAGCTGTTTCAGGTAATCAAAGAAGCCCTTTCATGAGGTCTTTTTCCTTTTCAGTGTCCTTGGTCAAAGTCAGTGATAGTGGTGGAGGGAGGGCTTGTCAACAACAGGTTACATAGGGACATGGTCTTTTCTGGGTGTCTTAAGATGCCTAGATCTGACAGCAGCATTGGAGAAGGGACACTTTGGTCCCCAAAGGATGCAGGAATTTTTGAAAGAAGGATTAAGCACAGGAAGGACTCCACAGGAGTACATTCTGTTAAAGCCTGTCTCTTTGCTGCTTCAAACTATGGTGGCAGTTGGCAGAGAAGACTTTTTTTGATGTTCAAATGTAACCATTTAAATTAACCCAAATAAACAGAAATATTAATGCTGTATTCATCTCAAGTGAATAGCCCTGTACTCATACAGGGTGAAGATATCTGCAGTGGTAACAGATCAAAAATGGGCAGGTTGTTTGTGATGATCAGTCATGGCCTTTTAAAGCACCCACCCCAGGGACTGCAAGAAAGGGAGTGAGTTTGCTGTTGAGGTGGGAGACCCTCACCTTCTATAGGGAGAAGCTGCCTGTCCCCATGAGAAAGGATGACACACTGTGTTCCAGTCCTTGTGTAGCCCTTTAAACCACAGCACTCAGCCTGGGACCTCTCCAGCACTTGTAGAGGTCTCCCAAATTGCTGAAGGCAATGCTCTGGGATGTCTCAGAAAAACTGACAATATGTCATGGGCGAGGCCTTTACGGACCTGTCCTGATCATAGATTCAAGGTGTCATTGGAGTGTCTGCTGGCAGATAAAGGCCATTTTACCACCTGGAGAGCCAGGGCTCTCTGTGTTGGTTTTGCACCTGCAAAGCTGCACTGTAAGCTCTGTGCCTGTGCTGCTTCAACTATCACACTGCCTGATGAGTCCAGTCTGACTCTATAGAGAAACCTCAATTCATACACAGAACCGTGATTAGTGTTGTACATATAGAAATGAGGTTCTCACACTGGAGCATAAATACAGTCATGGGAGCCTGATGTCCCTGCTCTGCCAGTATTTGTGACCTGTGCCTTAAACATGCATCTTGGACCCTAGGGCTTTCACTTACATGTTCACATGTAGTTAGAGTAGAAGACCTTGTGTCATTTGTTGTTTGTGCCATTCCTGTGGCCTGGATGGGGATATGCATGCACCCACCCTTCATGGGAAAGGCCCAGTTTGGACTCAGATAGTCGGACTCTGCTCAGCTTGTTCTTCTGCGCCCAGCCTTGCCAGTGCTGCTGGGGGAAAGCGGGAGCGCGGGAAGAACCTCTTCCCCAGCCCCGTTCAGTTTTCAGCTGCAATTCAACCACCCCTGAAATGTCCCCTTGGTTTCCCGGAGCCCCCCGGGACCTGAGCCGTGGTTGGGGGTCCCGGGGCTGAGGGAGGGGCGGAGGTGTCGCAGAGAGGATTCAGGACCGCGGACAGCGGCCTGCCCTGCCCTACCCTGCCCATGGGCAGCCCCGGCCCCGCGGCGCCCTGGCTCTGACCCTAACCCTCACCCCCCCAAGCTCCCTGCCTGGCACTCACCATGCCCTGCAAACCCCACAGAGCCCCAGGTCTGGATGGACCGATGTTTCTCAGGACACTGAGACTTTTTTCCTCCTGGGTGTGGTGCTTCAAAATTGACCTTGGGTTTGTCTGTCTCAGCCAGGCAACAGATGGGGAAATCGACACCTCCCTAAGTGCTCTGTTTTGGGGCAAGGGGAAACATGGTGCTGTCATGGTTTCTGGAGAACAAAATGGGGTTGCACTGTCTTTATCTTCCCTGGCCAAGAAGGAGGCAGTAGCAATATAGAGCTGGGGTGGGTGACTCACCTAAGGGGCACATCAGAAATGGCTCCATCTGCACAGTGAGGACAGAGAGCTGGTCTTCTCTGTGGGCCTGCAAGACAACTTTTGCAGAGGTTCCAGCACACTGTAACTTGGAATATGAAGTTACAAGAGCTCATAACCAGAAACAAGTTTGTGGATGTCAAAGGATGCCATACCTTAGCAGGAGCAGATCTGAATCTCCTTTAAGCTTGCCCTGTCAGCTGTGAGAAAGATGTGACCCTGGGCTTTTTGAGAGTCTACCTTACCGGAGATAAAATCATGGCAGAAACAAGCTCCAACAGAGGAACAGAGCACTCAACTTTTGGAGGGCTAGAGTAGAACAGGGAAGATCCTGTGGGCAGGAAAAGCTCAGTAGAAACTACTCCATCTCAGGTCTCTCTGGCAGTCCCACAATTGCATCTGTGCAGAGGAGACATCACATGAATTGGGCTAGGGTTTGAGGGAAGAGCCCAGTTGGTTCCCTGGGTGCATGGTCAATGAAGAAAGCACCTCAGTGGGGTAAGAGAGGTTGGAGAGGGAGGGCAATCTCAGACATTGTGCAGGGCAGTCCAGACTGGGAGATGTAAACGAGGCTCAGGCTAATTGCCTCTCTACAAAGGAGCCCATCTCCAGGGTTGAACAGCTTGCAGACACCTTTAAACAGAGCAGGAGGGCCGCGCTTTGAAGTTATCCCAGAGGAGGAGAGTTATCTTGGGCTCTTGCGCATATCCTACGCAGGCAGTTTCCCTTGATGTATCTGGTCTGGCCAACATAAATGTCCCTACACCTAACAGAGTAGGAACTAGCTTGCTTTGCTGCTGTCTGGCAGCTCTGATCTCACCATCCACATAGACACACTGCATCTACAGCCCCATCACATCTGGGAGAAGCACTCACATCCTCAGGCATTTTCCACATAACTTTTGGCAATTGCAATCCACTCCCCTGTCTGTCAATGAAGACTGACTTGGTGAGGATCTCGGGCCAAAAGGAAGAGACCAGCAAGGAGAAGGAGGTGTGTGGCATGGAGTCATTGAACAGGCAAGGCAGCCTGGACTCCAACAGGGAGGACAGCAGAACCACTCTCATCCTGACCCTCACCATCTGCAATGTGAGGAAAACTGAGTTCTCTAAGGCGGCCAAAGTCTTTGAGGTACAGACCTCACCATTTCCCTCCTCCACCAAGTCCTCTCTTCTGTCCCAATTGTCTTCACCTTTCCCACTCTGCATCTCCCCCCTCTCATCCTTCTCCTGCTCCCTGCCTGACTTATGCCTCCACTTGCCTTTCCCCTTTCTCATTGTTCCTGTTTTGCTACAGCTGCTCAGAGAGGTTGGCTGACCTTTCCAGGTGAAGAAGGAGTGCTATGGAGGGTGGGAGCAGTTGGACACAGTAATTTACAAGACTCATCATTTTTCGTAAGGGCTGTTTAGAGCAGATACTCATCTATTATTTCTTTCTAGCAGTTGCGGAGGCCAGCCCTGACTGAAAAAAGGCCAGCATTTCAAGCACTCAGATTGTGAGGATGTTAGAAGCCAATGAATTTTCTCTGTACATTTGGCAGGAGATACAGAGAATACAAGAGCTGTAAACCATACAGGCATTATATATTCCAGGCACTTGAAGTATCCCTACCAGGTGTTCATTCTCATCTGTGAAAATGAATATCTCAAAAGAAAAGTATTGCATTTGTTACTTATTTTTAATCACCCACAATTATTTAATGATTATGGTATTATTATACATCAATAGCTCTGCTTTCATTCTGCCAGGGTTTTAAGAGTCACCTAGCCATTTATTTGCTATTTCTGTACAGATGAAATGCTACAGTCAACATTATCTCATCTTTCATCTCCATCTCTCTCTGTCTAATTCTACACTGTTTAATTTTTAACTCTGTCTGTATTTTAGCTCCTTCTAAATTGGGCATTATTAAGCTTCATTGCTTAACATGTGCTTCTTGTTAATACCTCTTTTAGTCACCTTTTAAAGACATTGTAGAAGCGTATCTAGACTTACCTGGATTTTCAGTCCATGGAGAAGCTGCATCATACGTTTATCTGGCTCTTGCAGATGTTTGAAATTCAGATCCATCACTTTGAAACCAGACGAGCCAAAAAGCCCAAGAAGTCTGCTGATGATCTTGACATTTTTGTTGAATGTGAAGTTCACAGTGCTGATGTTAGTATCCTTATCACCTCCTTAAAGAGAGTAGCAGAGGATGTGAAAACTAGCAGAGAAGACAAAGGTAAGAAATGTATGCATCTATTAGTGTTGTTCTGTTCCTTTTTGGAGAAATTTTTTTTAGCTTTAGTTTCATAATAGTAGTTTAATTTGTTTGGAAAGGAGGTGAACATGCATTTGTTTTACTTCATTGCATGACTGTTTTCCTTGAATTGGGACCATTCCCGTTGGTGTGGAAAGAGAAACATTTCGTCATAGCCAGTGGAATTCAGGTGAGAAAAGCATTCCAGCTAAAAGGATGAGAAGTATAGAGCAGCAGAACAAGAAGCTGAGGAGAAGCTGGAAACAGGAACATTGTATGCTGAGAGCTGTTCAGAGAACTAATGGCTCCGAGGCAAACAAATACACTTGATGGAAACACGATCATATAGCAGAGGGTCTAAATGTTTCATTTGCTTGCAGTGTACTGCATTGTCTAAAAATAAGTAGCACCTCTCTGTTTATGATGTCCTGGATACTGCTATCTGGGTCTAGAAGGACTATCTGGAGATAGACTGAAAAGGGTTAAATGTAGCAAGCTGTAAGCTTTCAGAGTGCAAGAAGAAGTGAGTGTCAGCAGAAAGTCTGAAGGTACTGGGCAGGCTGGGAGAACCAGAGAAATATAAATAAAATTGAACTGAATTTAACTGTATATACCTATTGACATTTTGAAAGCCAACTCTTGAGTGCAGAATGTGGCTTACTGCGTTTCCTCCATGAGAGTCACTCGTGTCTGTATGAGAAGGGTAGCATGAACAGAAGATATTTTCCTGCAGCACCTGGATCAGGCAGTTATTTATACTTACTAGCCCTTGAGAATAATTCTGAATGTGACAGCCAGTATTTACTACTAATAATGGTCTACTTTACATCAAACTGTGCAAACTGAGATAGGAAAAAAAAATTCTTCTAGGAAGACTAATTTCGAAGGATTATCAATTAACAAAACATCATAATTATCATACTTTCAGTGTATACAGAAAATGGAATCTTTATAATGGTTCCAGTGCTTTTCCAACACAACTTCTATTTTCTATATCTTTCAAAAACTATTTGATCCTATCTCATTTAACTCTTGTTTTATCTCCAGTGCCCTGGTTCCCCAGAAAAATTCAAGACCTGGACAAGTGTCACCACCTGATCATTAAGTATGATCCTGGTTTGGACCATGGTCACCCTGTAAGTTTAATATCACGACTATTTCATTTTTAAAAAAATTAAACTCTCTGTAGGGAAATTTTTGTAAGGAAATTTCAGGAGTAAAGAAATACTCATGAAAGGACTGAAAAAATAAAGGGCTAGATAAAGGCTTGTCTTCAGTGGAATTAGGGACTGCAGAATGCATAATTTAATACTGAGAAAACCTTATGAGACCTAATTCACCAAGGTACTTATGATTAACATCTGACACATGATGAAGTAATTTCTATTCAATATACTCCCTAGCATGAGTTTACATTTCACTGTTTGTTTTTTAAAAACCTCTTGTTTATTATTTCACCCCTGATACATTTGAATTATGCCCACTTTGTACTGGCTGGTCCACATCAGAGTCAAGTTCCCCAGCCTCTTCCTGCTTTTTGTGTTTTCTATGTTTTGACCTTTCAGACATTCCATATCTGCATTTTCAATTTTGCATATGCCAGGAATCTCATTCAAGTGCTGATGTACAGAGGATCGTAAAGAGGACAAGCAGCAAAGAGCTAGTCACTAATAAATACCACATCCTCAGATCCCACAAAGGAGAGTATTATGCTTAAACTTGCAAAAATTGTCTAGATATAAAATAAGATAAATACATGGCAGCACCGATTAGTGGATATGATACCTGAACTGAGATTTAAATGAGACTGGAGAAGCTCAAAATTTCTAGTCATTTCAGCTGACACAAGAATTTATAGTTTAAATAGGAAGGCAAAATGGAAAGATTATAATAATAATTTACATCTGACTTTTCATAAGGTATTTGGAGCCAGGATTTTGGCAGTATTTCTTGACGCTACTTTGCAAAATACTGTTAGAATATTTGTGACAGGTTTTCCCTCTGATTCAGGCAGTAGGTCTGTGTTATGAGTGGGCAGCAAAAGAGACTTGACATGTAACAGTTTTATGTGTGTCCTTTTAGCCTCACCATAAGCAGAAACTGTGAGGGAAGGAAGAAGAAAGATGCAATGTTGAGTACTGCTGCAGTGATGATAATCCTAGAATGTTAGGGGCTGGAAGGGACCTCTGGAGATCATGGAGTCCAACCCCTCTGCCAAAGCACGGTGATCACCTAAGTCAGGTCACACAAGAATGTGTCCAGGCAAGTTTTTAAAGTCTCTAGAGAAGGAGACTCCACAACTTCTCTGGGCAGCCAGTTCCAGTGCTCTGTCACCCTCACAGTAAAGAAGTTTTTCCTCCCACTGGTGTGGAACTTCCTGTGCTCTTGTCCTATCACGGGGCACCACTGAAAAGAGACTGACCACTGCTACTTGACACCCACCCTTCAGATATTTGTAAACATGAATAAGATCCCCTTTCAGTCTTCTCTTCTCCAGACTAAACAGCCCCAGGTCTCTCAGCCTTTCCTCATAAGACAGATATATCCCTTAATCATCCTTATAGCCCTCTGTTGGATTCTCTCTAGTATTTCCCTGTCCTGCTTGAACTGAGGAGCCGATAATAGTAAGGTAAAGTACTAAGGACAAACAAACACACACACACACACACACTCGTTTCTCATCAAAGTTTTCCAACTTTAGTACAGATGAGATATGAGTTCAGTACAGACAAAAAAGGGACTCCAAAGGATCGTTGCTGATTGACAAGGTAGAAGCGATACATGAAAAGGAAAAAAATCACAGACTTTGCACTGAAAAATGCAAGAAAGATTTAGATAGATGTCAATAGAATTTACAAGATTTTGTCATTCCCTTTTCTAAATGTTTGCATTCCATTTAGACCCTTTTATTAACCTACACATGAAAATGTTGTTAGCTATGTACAGTTCTATGTGATACAAAACACGATTCCACTTCTATCTTCTGTTTTTCAGAATCACTTATTAAACTATGGTGTTCTAGGAGAGTGTTACATCCTCCTTAATCAGGGCATCTTTCACTCTTTCTCGCATCTTTCTGATACAAACAATCTAAGTAGTTGTCATTTTTCTGAGCTAGCTCTGAGGTTGTTTCTCATGAGATGAATTAATGTGCATTAGCAATTCTTTGAATCGGACTAAATTCTCCTCTTACTTTGCCAAAAAAGAGATAAGAGCATTGAAGAGGATGATAGAAAACACCAACGGTGCAGAATTACTGAAGTATTGGGTGGGGATAAATTTACACTGCAGAATGCAGTGCCATGCAGAAATATCTAAATTCGCTTAAAACAAGTCAACTCAGGCACTGAATTTTATTTTATTTTTTTCTGGCAGGAAGGAGCACAATGTGAGCTCATTTAGTGTATTGCAAAACATGGCTCAAAAATGGACAGGTTGGAGGAAAGTACTTGGTGCACAGGTGCCTCAGCAGAGATTTGTCATATATGTTTACTACCAAACAGGCAATTTGGGTTGTCCATCTTAACAGCTTTACTTTGTTCTTTACTGGCCAGAAAAGTGAACTTGTGACACCATGACACCAATTTCTAGGGCACCCTGGCACTGGCAGTAGCAATCCTCCAGGTAGGCTCCTGCTGCTTGGAGGGTGAGTGCAGAGCTCTGGGAGCAGCAGGGACAAAGCTGAAAGGTTGCAGCACCAGTGCTAGTCTGGCTTGATGGCCCTTCCCACGTGTTTTGTATGGACTTATTACAACTACTGACAAGCAGGAGTGGCATCTGAATGAACTTATCATCCATAACACACGACAAAAATAAACGTGCTCTCGGGATTCAGTTCTTTCCTCAGATTCACGCACATATTGCTCATTAACTGCAGTATTACTGGTATTATTGCTACACTGAAAATTATGTGAATAAACCTAAGGGAGAAATTTGGCTTATAGTATGCAGAGTGGTTCCAGTAAATTCTGAATATTTTAGAATAATAAATATTTGTACAGTGATGTTGATCAGCTCTGCTTTATGAGTTTTATTAGCAATGTAGTGCCAGATTTCAGCTTTTATTCCTATTATGAATCATGTAAAATTCAAAGGAATTTGATTCCACAGTTCTATTCATAATTAATAGCCAAAGAAGCCTGCTTGAATCTCAACTTCTAGTAAACACTGAGGGGGGCAAAAAGAAAACTCTGGTACTTAATAAGTAAACTGCTGCTTTAAACAGATACCACTGAATATGTCTTTCTCTTAACAGGATAACAAACAGATAAGGGGTGATTAAGCTGAAAGCCTGTACTTTCTACAGTTTCAGTGGTAGTTTGAATGATTTCTAGCCAGTGAGGACCCCTTCTTTGCCGAAAGCACAAGGTACTGTGCAGGAGCAAAGTGCTTTCTCTGGTGAGGTGGTACTAGGCATGGTACCATCACGTCCATCACGGCCCTATAGTGCAAACTTTGTGCTTAGAGCAGAAGAGAAGTGATTCAGAGACTCAGCTGCTCTCCAGTGGGAGTGACAGCCCTATTTCAACGTCATTTTTAATGTGATTTACATTTAAATTTAACTAAATGTAGTGGTCTGTTATGTACTGTTTATAGACAACTCCAAAACCTTCCCACCAAGTCATGTTACTTGCATTTCTGCTCACAGGCCTCAAATTTTCGTTAAAATGTCACAGATGTTACTGATCATAGACTTTGGCTTACATTTTTCATAAGGCTCAAGATTCATTGCTTCAGAGAAAACAACTTATTTGAGGCCTTGGTTTTCTGAATGATTCTGTTAGCAAATGTATTTATGGCCACAAATCTCTCTTGCTGTATAACTTTTTTTCAAATTATTTTCTAACTCAGGGATATGCTGACCTGGAGTATAAGAAACGGAGAGCATTCTTTGCTGACCTTGCCTTTAGTTACAGAACGTAAGTACAAGGCTGCTGAAGAGAGACTTCTGTGGTCCATATGTGCTTTCAGACATCTTTATGAGCAAAAACCACCAGACTTAATCTTTTGTTAATGTGTCAGTGGAGTTATCTTTTAGATGAAGGAATTCAGCCACAGAAGCTTTCACTTTATACCAAATAGACCTTTCCCCCAGCAAAGCAAATATATCTTAAGATAAAAATCTTAGGATTGCATTCATATCGCCTTCAGTGTTGTATTTTGTCTTACTAGAGCTGATTTCTCAGTATGACTCTCATTTTAATTTTGCTGTTCCTTTTAGGACTAAGCTCGTGTGCTGAAACTATAGGAAGAATGTTTAGAAACATATTTTTGGCAAAAGACCCCACCAACTTGCAATTTTGGTTATTTGTTTGACAAAACGTCTCTAGCCCTGTGCATAAGCTACCTCAAAAACTCCCAGGTCTCGTGTGTCATTGAAAATGTTTCTGTCTTTATGTGTAAAACTTTGTCAGAATCACGCTACTACCTGACAGAGTCTATCAGATATATGAGTAAAACTGGTTGTGGATCATGAGCTTCATGGTGTCCAAGACCTGGTGAAATCTTCTAGATCTTAAGAGAGTTCTATTTGAGTACAGTTTTATCAATGCCACCATATTTCACAGCTAGTGCAGCACAAAAGCACAAACTGAACTAACTCAGAGCCGCTGAAGGAGCAACAGCGAGGATGAGAAGACCACCCATCAGAGAAGTTAGTGATAAACACAGAATATATACCTGGGCAGCTCTCTGCTGACGAATTTATGGAATGCTTCTCTGCAACAATACTGGGCTGATTGCATCCTCCAGGGATGAACTCTCCAAACACACTTTGTTTTGGTTGCTAGATTGCCTTCACCAGAAGCAAGGACAGGCCTTTTTACTTCTGTAAAGCAGAACATAGATCCCTTTCTTGACCATATCCCTCTGTTTCTTCCTCACACTGAAACAGTGGAGAAAATGTACACATTAGATCCTGCCCAAGACAAGGAAGTTCTTAATTGTGTACTATTTTGCAGTTTCTATCTTCATTACATTTCTATCTTCATTCATGGTGTAGCCGAAGAAAACAGTACTTGAAGACTGAACTTGAAAACTGCTTTAAACACATGCATTATTTCCTCTCTTTGTTACAGAGGAGACCCTTTGCCTCGCATTGAGTACACAGCTCAGGAGATTGCAACTTGGTGAGTTTATTACTTATACTCCATCTCCTGGGCTATTTCACTGCAGCCTCAGGAAAGACTGACAATGTGAGACAGTCATAACATTTTAAAACCATATTTATCCATCTCAGATTTTACTCCCTGGTTAAGTGTCACCCTCTGCTCATTTATTTTGCAGAAACCCATTCTCAGGGCTGGTCCTCACTATGCACTTTTTAGCGCAATATGCATTTTCCTGACCATCTCCCCATGTGCCAATCCCATCAAAATATCAGAAGCCAGAAAACACCTGGAGCTTATAGCCTTCTAACTGACTTGTAATTAATCAAAGCAGTGGTGGTGACAAATATCACATTTTCAAATCTGTTACCAGGAGAAAACACTCACTCAGAGGATGAATGTTCACTCATAGGATGTGGCTAATCCAATACTCATAGAACAGATCAGCCTTACTTGTTTTCCTGCAAGCATTCATTGTAAAGGAAATTTTGGAGTGTCCTTTCAGGATACATTATTTACACCGTGAAAAAGCCTTTAATGTCATATGACATGATGGCAAGTTACTTTTGCATGGGTGCAACATTTCTTCACTGGTTCTAGCTTAATTAAAGCACCTGAGTTGCATTCAGGCTATGCAGGGTAGTATCCTGAGGATCTTAGCAGAAACTAAGAGATTTTAACTCTTGTTTAAGGCTTTGAAGGCCTTCGGTTTTGGATTATCCTAAGTTTCTAAATGGACGCCAAGATTATGGGTGAGAGAGGGTGGAAGAGGGTTGATAGGGAGATGAGGATGGCAATTGTGGGGTTTGTTGGGTTATTGATGCACCATTGTTTTATACAGTTAGTAGGGTTGAGCGGGAGGGTGATGGTTGAATAGTACGCAAGGCATAGGTAGAAGAATAGACCCAAGAAGGAAAGTAAGGTCATTGTTAGAGCTGCGGGGGTTATTTCTTCTGTTTCTCCTGAAGATGTGCCACTCAAAACCCCCCACCAACAAAACCCCCAAACAAACAAAATTCATTCAAAGTATGTTTGCAGACCTTATGTGAAGTATGTGGCAGATCTGAAAGAAGGCAGAGTTCCTATTTCGTGTACCTGTTTCCCCTTTCTCTCACTAACTTTATCAAACCTCAGTAAGCAACAATAATTATGCATTGGTAGAGTACAAACATAAATATGTCCGAATGTCCCAAATAAGAGCAGAGTCCTAGGATTGTGCAAGGTGCCCCATGCGCACATAAGAGTCTTTGTTCAGAAAAGTTCACAATTCAAAGGCAGCCTAAAAATGGAGAAAAAAGGAAGGATGATGACCACATTTCATAACTGTGAAAATGAAAAAGCTCAAGTTTGAGCGATATGCCCTAAGTTATACACAAAATTTATGTTAATGCCAGAAATTAAATCCATACTCTAGATGTCTCATGCCAGAATCTCAATCACAGGGCCATCCAATATTTCCAGTGATTATTTTATTTTAAATAAAACTACTGTGTCATAGAAAGCTTGAAAGGTGTTGCCCACAGTCACACAGAAACCATCCAACTCATCGAGGGGGTCACATTTTTATTAAGCTCAAATAGGTTTTTATAGCATCTTTCAATTGTCAGAGGTTGATGGTCCATGTCATGCTCATGATTGCTACCACCAGCCAACAATCTTGGCACGGAATGGTGTGTGGGAATGTCATATTTAAGAAAATTTAATTTTGTGTTCTTTCCTGTT
>WEIS01061238.1:0-12002 GCA_013389965.1 Todus mexicanus | reverse complement strand
CATAAATTAATCACTACTAGATTTAGGAGAGCAGGCAATTAATTTTAAATTTAGGAATCACTGCTACCCTTTTTTAATTTCATGCTCTGTTGTGTATGCAGTTCTCTGTGGGTGCATGACTGAGTGCAGGATTACCCCTCTGCTCACATGGCTCAGCGTGCATGCATCTGTAGCACTGTGCATTCATGCATCACATTAGTGTACAGTTTCATGTGCTCATGGCTCTGTTCAGCTTCATGGCTCTCTGTGCGCACACTGGTGTGCATATGTACAGACATCTCTCTGTGTGTATGGCTCCATGTGTTTCAGGATAATGGAGGTGTCTTCATGTTGTGGACATATGTGCAAAGTACAAAGTTTCTGTTTGTTTCTTTTCAAGCTAAGCACAGTGCCGCTGTTTCATTGTGGCTTATCCTGCTTTAGTGACCTGAAGAGTTATTTGTAAATGGACATGAGATAATTCAGTCTTCATGCCACATTAGTTCTCAGAGAAATGCAAGGAAGTTTCAGTGACAGGATTTAATAGTGTGGTAAGGAGGCTATTAGAGTGCATTGTATGGACAGTTTTGTTGTACTGATTTCACATCACACCATGAAAATAACTCCAAATCATCGCCCCCAAGATTGTATAGCTTGTCAGTGTCATTTTCAAGTTGGAATAATGCCACACCCGAATGTGTGTGAGTTGCATCTTCACAGAGGTAAAATAATTAAATTGGAAATTTAGAAATTTCAGTGTAGATATACAAAAAGTGGGAGAGAAAAAAACAAGTTTTGATATGGTGCTATTCTACCTCCTTTTCCTGCCTGTGTTATTGTACATGTGTACGCGACAGGTGTGTATGTATGTCAGAAACAAGGCTAGTGAGCTAGGCAGAAGATATAATCCTCCTGGCAGATCTTCAGGATATAAGGAAATAGACACTGTTATCAGTGATACTATTCCTGCCATTTACACCAGATCCACGTATCACTGTGAACAAATTTGTGGGCTCTGATCTTGCAAAGAGGTGTGAATGAAACCTTTATCAATTATCTGGACAAGGGACTTGAGGTCACTCTCAATAAATTTGCAGACACAACCAAGCTGAGTGGGAAGTGTTGACCTGCTTGATGGTAGGGAGGCTCTGCAGAGGAATCTGGACAGGTTGGATTGATGGACCAAGGTCAATGATGTGAGGATCAACAGGGCCCAGTGCCAGATCCTGCACTTGAGTCACAAGAACCCCATGTAACGCTACAGGACTGAGGAAGAGTTGCTGGAAAGCTGCCTGGCGGAAAAGGACCTGGGGGTGTTGGTCAACAAGTGGCTGAATATGAACTGGCAATGTGCCCAGGTGGTCAAGAAAGCCAACAGCATCCTGATCTGTATCAGAAATAGTGTGACCAGCAGGACTAGGGAAGTGGTTATGTCCCTGTACTTGTCACTGATGAGACCATGCCTCAAGTACTGAGTTCGGTTTTGAACCCCTCACTCCAAGAAAGGTATTGAACTGCTGGTAAATGTCCAAAGGATGGTGAAGCTGGTAATAGGTCTAGAGCACAAATCTTCTGACGAGTGGTTGAGGAAAGTGGGGTTGCTTAGCCTGGAGAAAAGCAGGCTGAGGGGAAACCTTATCACTCTCTACAACTACCTGAAGAGAGGTTGTAGTGAGGTGAATGTTGGTCTGTTCTACTATGTAGCAAATGATAGGACACGAGGAAATTGTCTCAAGGGCAGTTTGAGTTGGACATTAGGAAAACTTCCTCATGGAAAGGGTTATTAAGCATTGGAACAGGTTGCCCAGGATAGTAGTGGAGTTACCATCCCTGGAGGTATTTAAAAGACGTGTAGATGTGATGCATAGAGACAGGGTTTAGTGGTGAACTAGCCAGAGTTAGGTTAATGATTGGACTTGATGATTGTAAAGGTCTTTTCCAATCTAAGTGATACTATGACTCTAAAGTCATCTGATGCTGAGTAACATTACCAATAGATTAATTTCTAACAGATTCACCACATGCAGAAAGCAAACAATTGTTCACACCTTTGCAGGATTAGTGAGTTAGTTCATTAGTTTCTCCCCTCTAGCTTCATAACATCCAGTATAATAGACTAACAGTTCTGAATGAGGCTTTCAGGTGCTACTTGGGATATTGAGGAGAAAAATAGACAGGGAAGAACATAGACCAGGTGCTCAAAGAAAACCCTGTAAATAGACATCATGTTATTGCCATTTACTACCTCCCTGTGTGCTTGGGTCTGCAAAGCCTGTCCTATGAATAAATGGGGTCAGTTTTTCCCATTCCTCCATGCTTACTTCACAGAATCACAGAATAACAGAACGTTAGGGATTGGAAGGGACCTCCAAAGATCATCTAGTCCAATCCCCCCACCAAAGCAGGATTTCTTGTCCCATCACTTCTCACCTGCTTGGGAAAGGACAGCAGCATCTAACTAACAGTTACTCTCTTCCCTCTGAGGGATCTGGCAGTGTGGGCAGCCCACATCGGAGACTAATGAGACTTCTCACGGACCATTACTCCCAGAGCGGGCATGTGGAAGGACTCACAGCTGAGCCTGTAATTAATAAAGTAGAAGAGTGAAGCTGGCTGCAGGGAGATAAGGAATCGTTTCTGGGAAGTGAGCATAAGGCCTGCGGATGGATTCACCACAGCTATGGAGCAACACCGCTGCTGCTTACTAATGGGTGATGATTGCAGCTGGAGGAGCTGCTAGGAACAGCACTCCCCAGCTGCTGCTGCACATCTGCTTGGCTGGGTGGCCTCAAACCTTTTCCCCAAGGCTTTTGCAGCTGCCAAGAAGAAGCCAAGCTCTGCCTCTCTAAAGCTATGAGGCAAGACACGCATGTGCTTGTTCCTGTTGTTATGCTTACCAGGGACATTAGAGAGGTAGAAAATATCTGCCAGCTGTAACTAATAAAAAAGACATGGAAAGGAAATAAGAAAAAGATAAATGATAGCCACAGGTGATCAATACTCACTGATGGGTGTGTACTGTTGGTGAAAAGTGGTTCTCAACTTGTTCTCAGCTGCAGATCTCTGTACTGCCCAGATTTTTTTCTTGTAAAGACATGACCTGGAACAAACCCTGCAAAGTAGCAAGCTCTGAAATCACCTGGAAAGCTGAGTATGCTCAGTTTCCTACTACAATCATCAGTTTTTGTTTGGGTATTGTCTAATTTGAGATAAGTCAAGAGTGGTTAGAAAGAAACAGACAGAAGTGACTTTCCCAAATGCAGCATCAGAATATAATTCCCTGAATTTTAATCCCACCAAGTTGAGAATAAGCAGCAAGGACAGACAGAAAGCAAGCAGGTGGAGTGTCCCAGTAAACTCAGGGTCCATGGCACTGCTCATCTCTCACTGAAGACAGTACCCCAATATTAAGCCCGTTGGTTGACCCTTCTAAATTGTCCAGATATGGAAAATCACCCATAAAGAAAGGGACCAATTTCTTTAGATTCACTCGAACAGTAGCGTTGTAGGAAGAGCAGTTCTCACAGTTACTGCAATGATAGGAATCATTTCGCATAAAACAGAAGCCTTGAAGGCTTGTGTGACACAATCAAACTCTTATGACTTATTTCTTCTAAATTATTACTTACTAGCTGTACACAGCAGTGAAGGTCACATTATAGCGATCTTTGCAAAGTCGTATCTGCAAGTGTATAAACACTGGGAGAACAGTTAAGTTCCATTTCATTGGAAATGAGTTCAGTGACTCAGAACTACTGAGATATGAGTCTGTAACCATCACAGAGCCTTCTTTATTCTTTTGATTAAGTCTAGACTGTCTACAAGAAAAGACATTTGCAGGTAAATCTAAAAAAAAATTAGGCTTTCAAAATCAAACTCTATTTCTTCTCTTTCCTATGCTAGGAATAAACATTTTGTGTTTGAGTTGTTCAGTGCTTGAGCAGGAATATGTATCCTCACCTGTGTACACATCACCTCTGAGACCTTCACAAGGTAGAAAGAGATTAACAAATAAATTAGTTCACACAGAAGGCATATAGCTCTGAATACAATAGAAAATCAAATGCTAGTTTTACCTTTTCTTTGAGGATAACACTCTTGGTTTCCCTTCACCACTTCATGCAGATATTTTATGGCAAGAATTAGGCCTGCAGTGGAGGTCAGGGATAAAAGGGAAACCCCATCTTTGCAACAGATGAGATTAGCAAGCATGTATAACCACCATCTTCACTAAAAATGACATATTCTGTATGTCGATTTATGCTACCAGTGACTTGCAGTTTAAACAGGACATGCAGAACTACAGAATTGTCTTTGGAAGGTCTTTGTGTATTTGTACGACATATCAAGTGTGGCACAAATGATTAAACACTGAGGTATTTCCATTTCTATCATCACCTCTTTGAGGCTTCTTTTTTGATTAAAAATCATTATATTGCCCAAAAAGAATTCAGCTGTACCCAAGAATCTGCTGTAAAGTAAATGAATTTTAAGCAGACCAGAATTCACTTCTTGAGGATGCAGAGGAAGTGAAAGAACCCTTGAAAGGCAGGGAAAACAATTTTTTACTTTTAGGACTATCTGGGTGAATCAGTGCTGCTAGGCAGACTGACATCAGAATTGGATCAGAGCAGGGCAGGAGCTATAGTTCTCAGGAGACCTGTCAGCTAAAAAAAAAAATAAAAAAATAAATTAAAAAAGAGAGAGGAAAAGACTAATAAAAATTCAACACGGGAGCTCCTAGTAGAGTTCTATTGATTTGTAGATCAAATATAGTGGCTACTGTGCCATCATCTCTTAATTATCAGTTAATTATGTTTTGCATTTACTAGATGCACATCATTTTTATAAAGTATGGCTCCTCACATGATGGCTCCTGACTTTTTCATTTCTTCCCAACAGAACAGATCTGAGTTACTTGGTATTACACAGCGATTTCCACCCCTCCACACTCATGAAAAATATTTTATTAGATTGTAAACAAAGTTGTCTTGTTCTCTCAGGTTATTTCCTACAGCAGTTTCATTTCACCCTCCTTCTGTCTTTTTTCCCTTTTATTTTGTCTTTATTGGATGCTAAAGGGTAAAATGTAAAAAAAAGCATCAGTGAAAGGAGCTTAAAACAAATATACCTTTAATGTACTGGAGAGAGGAATTAAATTCTACTTCCACCTCCTCACTCTGTTAACTTATAAAGATGTGAAATGGAACAGGGTAAGCTCTTTACTATTTCAGCTCCTAGCAGTGTAGTTATAGTTAAAGAAGTTTCATGCTTCCCATTATAAACATTCATTTTCACATCTTGACAAAATGTCATAAAAGAATCACTCTTGATTGAAACTTACTCAATAAGGTCATAACCTAAGAACAATTTCAGAGAAACATTGTGTGAAATACATTTAAACACACTGAGTCACCTGGAAACATAATACCAAGAATGTTATCGATGTTCAAAATACTGAGATGTAAAAAGATAACCTGCTGTGACAGATGGAATCAGCACCTTCACAGAGTCTGCCTGTGACAATTAACAGAGATTAGCAATGCATTAAAATATGTCGCATCAAGTGCATCAATATTTTTTAGGACACAGAGATAAAGAATGACTGAAGAATATACAAGAGGAGGGAGGGAAGATAAAGACCTGGAATAACCAACCATGTGAGTGTAAGTGCACCTCTCAAACATCTTCTGTCTCCAAGATATTGGCCTTCAGTTTAGAGCATTTCTAAACACCTTTTCCTGACACCACTATTTTTTACTCGAGTATCTTCTAGTTTTAGTGAACAAGATTAACACCATGGACAAAACTGATCTAAGAATCTTCACCTGCTTCCACTTCAAGCAAATTGTGCTGCAGACCAGAATCACTGTATTATATAAACACACATATATGTATATATACACATACATACATAAATATGTGTACACATACATATACAAATATATGAACTTACATAATGGGAAGGTTTCAATTTCGTTAAAATCTTTTTAGAAAGGTGGATTTCCCATTCAAAACCATAATGGCTGAAGCTTCACATCTCCAATCTGTCCTCATCTGTGGTGCTGTTAATGTCACTACAAAAGTGATGCAAGATGGGGGTGACCCACAACCTACACCTGCTCTCATTCAGGGAGGCTCAAATCTTGTACCTCTATAAGTTAAGTGTGTATCTATCTCTGGTTTTCTGGCATCAGTTCCCTGTCTCAGGAAACACTTATTTGATTGTACATTGTAGAACACGTAAAAAGAAGAGAGTGAGGATATATACCACAATTTTGGGATTAAGGAACTAAATTAGGGCATAGCAAGATCAAGTTAAATTATGATGAAATAGAGACTCCAAAGGAATGACTGCATTTTCTGTGCTTCCATGCTTCTCCACTCTGAATGCATGAGTTTCCAGGGATACAGTAACTCTCTTCGTTGCACCTTGATGGGTTTACAGGCTGAGGCCATTATGGCCTCCAGAACTAAAACACGTTTTCTTTTTGCAGTGATTTTTCAAAAGTCACTAACATAGTACATCACTGATTATACCCGCTTGGTTCTGTGATCAAAGCGGAGCAAAGCTATTTTTTTCAAAAATACCTAACTTTGGAATCTGGATTTCATTTTCACAACAACCTTAGCTGAAGGAGTAGATTTTCCACGGCTTTCCAGGGTTTCACAGTACTTGAAGGACAAGATTTTTGAAGGCTTCAGTAAAAGATACCTGCATCCCCTTTCTTTTCTATGGGATTTTGACACCTGTACTTGTCACTTAAATCGTCATCTATCATTAACCTGGTTTATTACTATGTATCATCTGATTTCTGATAATTATCAAGAACAGCCACATGGTACATGCAGAGTGAAGTGGACTTTGGTTGATTTTCATTCTTTGCAGTTGCAGTGGGCAAAGACTACACCACAGGCATCCCCAGCAGCTTAGATGACTTACAGCAACTCAAAGTATAATGCTATTAAAACAGATGAAATTTATCTGAGTCTAAACCTGAGAAAAAGATGCAAAATAAAGATCTTTGTTTGCTACTCTGATTTCACATGTCTTGAGGAAGAATGAAGTTCACTTTGCTGGCTTTGCTTCAGGATTTCTNTAGTTGATAAAATAACAAGAGAAAATACCACTGTGGGGTTTATGGCAAAGAAAAGAAATACCCAGTGATTCATGTCTTTTGGGGTTCAGTGATTTCACTGAAGTCCCTTACATGCCTTATTTGTTTTTCAGGCAAGGTCATTTTCTGTAAATTACAGACACAAATGGCAACTTTAAAATCCTCCTTTCCATTAATACTCACTGACTTCTTACATGGAAATGAAGTACACCAGCCTGTAAAGAGCACAGACTGTAAAATAATTACATTCATTCTTATTAAAATGGCCAGCCATTTGCTTCAAAAGTACAATTCATGGTGGCAGAATAAAGTAATTTTTAAAATAAGATATTCATCCAGCTATTCATAATATGATTTAATCAGTAGATTGTATGCAGACTTTAAATATAAAATGTCCGAAATCATTACAGTGAATTATTAACAGTTGGTATCTTGGGGAAGGGAGAAATACAGTCCACATTTGCAATGCTGGAAGAAAGGGAAAGAGGAAAAGACGGATTAGATCAACGTGTGCGCCAGATTTTTCATTCTCTAAAAAGTTCCTCATCTTCCTGCTGAGCTCACAAGCTGGTGTCTTAACAAGCATAATGTTTAATTCTCACAAGTTCCTCAGTAAGCTAAGACCTTGAAAGTTAACAGCTTTTAATAAAGCATCATATTTTGGTGCTCTAGAAGATGTCATTTGAATATAGTTGTTAGTCTAATCTATAGCACACGTTTTCCAGTAGTTTGGACAAAGCCCACAAAACTTCATACATATTATGTCGAAAAATATTTTATACCTCTTGATTCTTTAATTTGTTCATATATCCCTTACTCTGCAAAACCACAAACTTTCTTTCTCTTTCTTGAACAATAGTTGCTAGCAGCTACTCAGGTAGTCCCACCGGCTTATGAGATAAAAAATTCATATATGATGCAGTTACCCCTTTTCAAAATCTGGCACTTTTTATGTGTGCACGGGAAGATTACCTGAAGCATATTTGGCAGTTTTGCAGAATTCTAATATGTGCTACCTGTATATGTAAGCAATTTTCTAACAACATATGGTATCTAGAAGGAAACTTTTAGATCTACTTTGTTTTTCACTCTAGTTACTTTTAATAGCCTGTAGAGACTTAGAGATTTTTTTTAAAAAAATCTGTAGCAGACAAAACACTTTTTTTTGAAACAAAAAAACAATGTCAAACAACCATTATATGCTGTTGCTACGTTTCTATATGGTATCTGGCGTATTCAAGGTTTTAATGCACAGGATTAGAGTCTCATAATATGTCTTGCTCACTGAGATTCTCAGCTCAAGGGAAAAAATTACAAGTTTAATTCTGTGCTTGTTTAAAAATAACACAAATAATACGAAATTATTATGTGTCAAGAAGGTACATCAATTGCATTTACTAATCTGTTATGCCTCAGAACATGCTCCTTACACAAAGAAAACCTTTCATTCCTGTGGATCGGATTCTCCAGTGCATGACATCCATTTTAATCTAAGGTAATTTCATCTATTTTAATAGCATTATACTTTGATAACACTGGTATGATGGAGTAGAGAATTAGTCTGTTTATATAAGGTAGTTTACATGCCTTCCTGCAAAACAGGCAAAGGAGTCAAAATTTAATCCAGTGTCTATTGCTCATGTTCTGTAGTCAGTCAGATGCAGGAAATCATGTACCTGCTTTATTCATACTCCGAGATACCATCCCTGGCCTCTCATTGGAGCTGTGTAGCCCTGCTGGGCACTATGGTAGCACAACTACTTGGCTCTGGACCAGCGGTGGCTGGTGCCACCTGCTTGGAGCATGAACTAAGCATGACTACCTGCACCTGAATACTTCCTCATCCTCTGCAGGCTCTTGAGAAACACCTTCTGATGCAAAGAGGCTTTGCTAGGTTGGCTTCCCTGAAGTTGTGTTAATAAACAATAAGGGCAAATTATACCAGTAAAGAATAACAGATACCAAAGCAAAGTGTTGTTATTGAACATCTTTGGTTCCCACAGACATTGCTAGGAGTAGTGAGCAAAGAAAAAGTTAGCACAGTGTGTAATGCACTGTGCTCCAAGCCTTCAGCAGCCAGTGACACTCTTCAAAATCTATTTTACTGACACCAAAGTTATGTGCTTATCAAATTATAAAAGAATAGCAGTGTTTTTCCATTACTGAGAAGTGGATTAATTGTGACAGATAACGAAACAGATTCCTAGTAAATTATTTGCACTGCAGTGTGCTTCTGTGGCAGCCCACAGGTTTCCGGAATAAAAAAAAACTTAATTGAAGGACAATAGAAATATAGTGATGTCACTGAATACAGTAATATCTTCTTTCTGTGAAAACATTTTATTCTCCAGAATCTGTATTGCATGTAATTTTACTAAATCAGGGATACAAGTAACATGCTAGCCCCCTAAATCACAGATTATACTTGTTTCCTCTGAACTTTCATGAATTCCTAATCAAAAGACAGCAATAACTTATTTGGCATAGAAAACAAAATGAGAAGACATACAGAGAGACGTCTAGACAATTGCTTGGTTTCTTACTGCAGGGAAATTACTGCTTGATAAATGAATTAGTAAAATATTCAAAATGGCTCTGTGTGTGATCACAGAATGGAGCTGTCTGAAATGACTTATGCTGGCATGTCTGATAGCTCCTCACAGCTATAAAAATACAACTCTTCAGGTTGGATTTACTAACATTTTGTATCAGCTCTATAGCCAAAAATAACACAAATAACTTGAGTGATAGTGACTACACTGGTACAAATAAATGCATGATTTAAGATGCTAAATGAACTTGTTAGCTTTTTGAAAGCACTGGAAAAATCCAACAATTTGGATAGTTTTATTATTATTATTTATGAATGACTCTCTGTATACTGTACTTCAAAATAACTCCTCAGGTGTGTTCAGACTACTGTTTATGTTTGTGGAAGGTACTTATCCTCACAAAAGAACAAAATGACTTCCAATGAGCCATTGCATTTCTAACTTGCATCCCAAATTTCCTTCTCATTTTTGTTAAGATAATGTAGATTCCAGCAATAAAATCACTTCCTAATGGTACTCTTTCCATAGTGTTTTACCCTCCTAGTAGGAAGGGAGGTCTCTACTTTCATCAAAACCCAAGCCCACTGCTCAAGCCAAGGTACTGCTCAGGTTCTCACCCTTTCTTTCAGAGGTTTTACGCAGCAGTATACAAATGACTTCAAATCTGTGCTGAAAACTGGCATAATACTTTTTCCGAAGCACTTGAGGAGCCTGGCTACAGTCTTGACAGGTATCTAGTCTCACTTCTGGTGCTCCTTTACCTATTAAAGTAGCAGCTGCACTTGTCTCTTTTTCATAAGATAGAATTTGGAAATACCACACCTCTCAAACTTACTTTCTTATCCCTAATGTAAAGCTTTTTTAATGGATCTCAATAGCCTCATCCAAACATTTCTCTCCTGAGGTATGAGGCTGAAGAAAGCATGTTCTTTCCATGAATACTTCTAGATAGTTGAATAACCCCAAACTCTTTTCATTTAGTCAACCGATTACTCATGTCTCTTCATTACATTGTCCTCTCACTTTCTTTCTCATTGATCCAAAAAAACCCCCCAAAACAATGCTTATGATCGGCTGTGCCTTAGCATTCTCAGGCATCTTCTGTGGGCTGACACAGTCATTCTGGAGATAGAATGCTTCTTGGTGAATAACATTTGCAAGAAATTTTAGAAAAAGAATTGCCAAAAGATTTGGAGCATGTATGGGAAATTTCAAATGAAAACATTGAAAGTTGTTCCAGGTCAGGGTAATAACATTTCCAGAGTGAAATTTCTCATGTCCTAAAGATATGATACAGAAGTTGCAAAAGATCAGCGAGAAGCCAATGCAAGGACTAGAAGTAAGTAATGCCTTCAGCTGAAATAAAAATTGTTATGATGTTTTGCTTTCCAGAGGGAAACAGAAATCAGTGAAGGTAGTAATACATAAGGCAAGAAAGGCTTTGAAACAATTGTTGCTTCTGCCACTCATGCTTGTAAGATCATTGCATTTCACAATGCAAAAATACAATCATCAAAGTTGTTTCTCCCATATCCAGCAATTGCTTTTTCTATAGTAGCAAACGAAGTTTGAAAAGCAAAACAGATTACCATTTGTGCAATAATAAAACCTGTTGCCATTTAGAGATGCTCAGAATGCTCATATAAAAAATCAAAAGAAACAAATTCTGAGTAAAATATTTTTTATCCCATGTTCAGTAGTTTCTAAAATAACACACCATTAAAAGATCAATTAAAGGATCACTTTTGTTTGTTTTGTGTTATAAAATGCAATATACAACTGTTGAGATTGATTAATAACCAAAACAAAGATGAAACATTGAACAAGACTCAAAATGTTTAGGTTACACAGAAATAGCAGATTTCCTACTGTACACTATAAACTAGTAGGTAGTGAAGAAAAAAAGCTGAGCTGGATTCTGCTTTCAATTCTATAGAGTAGTAATCATCTGAATTAATTTATCTATCTAATCTAAACTAGATGTGAAGATTTCCATTCATTGTTTGAAGTGAATGGAGAGGTGGGCTCTTTGAGAATGTAATTTATCCAGTCATCATGAACACCTGTGATTGGAAAAATCATCCTCTGGAGGTGCCTATTTCCCTCATTGATTTGACAGACTTTGGACAGCTAGATCAAGAGACACATGTTTAAAATGGATGAAGTGATTATGATGCTGACATGACCCTAGCATGTGGGTGAATTCTTACCCCACTGAGATCAGGAGACTTCAGTAGAAACTGACCTTCATTCTACTAGCACCTTCTTCAGGGCAGAACTTTATTATTGTAAGAAAAATATACTTTAAAAAACTAAATATTTTTTTCCAAACCACCATCGAGAGCTGCTTTTT
>WEIS01061236.1:0-18996 GCA_013389965.1 Todus mexicanus | reverse complement strand
GGAGATGCTGTTGCAGAAGAGATAAGGGATTTACCCTCAATAAATGTAAAGCTTTTTCTCCATCAGAATAAGAGCTTTGTTCATGCTTAGTCAAAAATATTGCGGGGCTTTTTTTTTTTCCAAAGTGTCATGGATTCCTATTAAAGAGATTTCGCTGAAATCCAATCTTTGATTAAACCTTCACTGTGAAATTGCTCTGGGTTGCTGGAAGTAAATTATCCTTTTAGATATGGGTTGTAGAGATGAAATGAACTAGTGAGTGCTGAGATATTCTTGTCACAGGCATTGGATTTATTTTTGAATACATTTTATTTGTTTGCACTTCTCATCTTTATATATTTTCATGTATATATTATTATTCCTTCTTTTTGTTTGAGCAGGGCTGGATACATTTCTCAGCTTCCCAGCTCTATTCTTAAGACAACTCTCAGCGATTCCTCTTCATTCCTTTCGGGAATGTTATGTTCTGAATTCATCTGATGGTCCTGTGATTCAGAATGTGGTATCACCCAAAGTGGTCTGAATTTCCTTTCTCTCCGTGGCTACTGGGGACTCTGAAGGCCAGCCAAGACTCTGCTACTTGTCTGCATGTGGCAAGGCCTAATTTGCTCCAGTATATTTTTCTGGAGGTGGGGACAAGCTCAGTTGTGAGTTTGCTTTCTTTCCTATACCTCTTGGGAACTGAGTGCTCCCAAACCAAAACCGTTGCCACAAGACACCAGATTTCGTTTTCTCAATCAAATAGTTGGGTAGTCTTGCGACAGCTAGCAGTTCACGTGGCTAAATTCACTCTTGGATCTGTGTTTTGCCTTTTTACCCCCATATTCTGCCCTGCTTCTCTTTCCTGCTGCAGCTCGTTTCAGCTCATCACAATACGGTTCTTGGGATCAGCTCCCAGGACATGTAATTTTTCCGATGTGGCTGTTTGTGGTGGTAGCCCTTATGCCTTCTAGGGAACCTGGGTACGTTGCTTCTGCTCCAAGTGGGCCAGCTGAAAGCAACCCAAAGCTTCAGTTGCAGAAAACCACGTGCTGCAAGCGCTACTTGTCTTGACCTGCCTTCAAATGAACAGAACCCAGGCTGGAAAAGGCTGCTGTTTATCTAGAATTTTTAGAGAGAAGCTACCTGCCTGTTTTGTCACTCTTTGCTTTGCTACATTGCTTGTTGCTGGGTTTGGATTTCTTCCTCAAATACCGCTTTAAGCTTAGTTTTCCAGTAATTACGAATCTGGTATAAATTACTGAGATTGAGGAGAGAGGTTCAAGCATATGATTGTAGAGTACAAGATCTTTTGTTCTGTGAGCTGGACAATTGCTGTGGGCCATCCAAGCCTTAACCCCAGAGAGTTTGACTGGTTCCAAATTAATTGTATTATAGCCAATTAGAGTACTCTAGTAAAGACAAAACCTCTGCCAGGGTCAGGAAAGAAAAATTCACCATTAAAAGGACCTTACGTGAAAAAGACGACAACTCCAGCAAAACAACCAACCCCAAAAGATATATTTGTGACCCACATCAAAAGCTTCATGTAGTTTAATTAGGGCCACAGAGGATGGCAGATGGGACACTCCTCCCTGATCGCACAGGTCCTATCTTTGGGAAGATGAGATTGTATTGATGGGAGTGTGACAGCAAATTAGCAGAAGGAAGGGACAGGGGATGGCTGTCTCATATTGTCTTGGGCTCTTTACAGCTCTGATGTGAACAGTCACACCAGAGGACAAATGCTGCTGTTGCTGCTTCTTGTAGGGTTCACTACCTTGAAGAGTTTGGGTAGATTGTAGAAGTTTCTGTAGCTCTGCCCTGTAAAGTGAGGATACTTCTCGAGCACATCTCAGGGGATACTGGTCTGGCTGTGCTGTAGTGTTTGGGAGTACGTGCTGGCACTGGTACTGGCCGCCAGATGTGAGTGGCTGTATTTTAATTACTCACAGACATCGCTGCCTCATTGAGCCACAGCAGGATCCCATTTAGGTGTTCCTGAAGTTATTCCCAGTAGCAGGCTCTGATCTATCCCACCTCTTAACAGCACAGTTAAGCAAGGGGATGCTTCTGCTCTTTGTGGCCCTATATATTCCACCCTAAGGACTTGTTTGTTAGAAAACACAGCACCTTCGCTTTGCTACAGCAAAATGCCTATCCAAAAAACCTGAGGACTTAGCTTTGCGGTTTAACTGTGCTGTCTACAGCACCATCCAGAGAGCAGAGCTACCCAGACAGATCAACAGGAGTGAAATATCGCTGATCTGATTTGTCAGATGGTAGTAAGCCTGGAGTTCCTCCAGGTTTATACTTGATAATTTCTTTTTTAACTGCTACGGGAGCCCATTAACAGCAAATAAACTGATCCCAGTTCCATTCCCGATACAACACTACTGCAGTTCTAGGAGGAAGATGGTACCTGGCTGAATCAGACTTCCAATAAGCACTTTGCTAAGAACAGATAGTTTTCTTTTTTGCCTTTTCTTTTTTCCCAGGGCCCCTCCCTCTACATCTCTTGGAAGGAAGCGTTAATGCCAGATAAGAAATGCAGAGACCTCTCTCTCTCTGGGTCAAGGAAAGCACTATCTTTGAATCTCATGGTTGTTGACTAAAATAGATTAGAGGCGTAAATAATATAATGAACTAGTGAGTTGACTTGAGCATTTACCCCACCACATGATGCCTTAGGAAGGCAGATGAAGTGCCGCATATGACTGGTGCTCGGTCCAAATAGCCCCTGGTCAAAATACAGAGACACAAAGTCAGTGTTCTGCTCCAGCCCATCCCTGCACGCTGTCCCTCCCTGCTCTGCACTGTGTGGCGCAGTGGAGGGAGTCCTCCCGATTTCTGAAGGACCAGGCCCTGGTGTGGTGTACAGTGCTACAGGCATTTAAGCCCAGGGGCAGCGCCAGTGCGCGAACACCGCTTCGTCATCTCCAAATTAAGCGCTGTGCTCACTACGCCTGCCTTCTGTTAACACCGACAGGTTGGTTTTGGTGGAAGCAGTGCTGAGTTTAAAGTGAAAGGTTAATATCCCTGGCTGCAGTTAACTTTTTTTTTCCCCCTCCTCATGATGATTCAGTACAAGACCTGTAGCATCCCCTTCTAAGTACGGGGGAGGTAACTGAAGTCAGACAGCAGAAGCAATGTGATTTTTTAAGTGGAAGGCAGTTTTTTGCACTGAAATAACCTGTACCGCTTCTCCCCTGGCTAAACCACTTGGGGAGCATTTCAGCTTCTCATTATTCAAGAGGCATACTCAGACCACAGCTTCCAGGACACTTCTTGTTTGCTTTAAAAAACCCCCACACAAAACGAACGTGGCTGGAAAGGAGATCCTCTCTTGGCCCACGAGGGCTCACATGTCCTGATCCTATCCAAGAGGTCTCCAAAGTTCACGAAACATTTGTATTCCGTAGTTCCTGCCCTGTGCTACTCCCCTGGCTGCTGTCTGTCTGCAAACAAAAGATCTTGCCTGGTCCCACCCGCTCCATAAAGCGCTTTTCCTTTTGCATTATCGTCACTGATGATTACAGGGAGCCTGCTGAGGTTCGGCAGTTTGAACGTGCAGTTGTTTCCTGACAGACAGGCTTATTTTGCGTGCGTGTAGGGACACTCCCAAGGCTTTCCTTTAAAGCTGGCTCTGGTAGTTCTTTCTAGTATTTATGAAGCCTAAGGGAGTCGTTCAAATGAGCAAGAGTGAGAAAACGGACCACAGAAAAGGACAGATTAATGACAAATTAGCGAGGTAATCTGGTGTAGAATTAATTGAGGAAGAAGAGGTGAGGAAAGACCCTTTCGCCCTGCCAATGGCAAACAACTGATTGTAGCGGCTTAGCCAAAAAGCAGCAGCAGAAGGAGCTTCCTCCCTTTTCTAAACGAGCACTGTGGTTAAGTGAGGGTCGCAGAGGATTAACAGATGACTGTGCAGCGAGTTCTGCTCCTCTTTAAAGTGTAGCCCAAATAGACTAATTAATGGCTGGAGGCTAAAGGCTTCAAGTTTTCCATTTCTAAAAATACCTATTCTGGAGTAATTGCTTCAAACACTCCAATATTAACTGTCGTAAGATGAACTCCGTGGAGTAAGTTATGTTTTATAATGGAGGGAATGAGGGAGCATAACTCAAGTGAGCCTGATACACAGGTAGGGTCTTAAATAGGTGAACCTGTGGAAACCCCCTGTGGACTGTACGTGTAAGGCTGTGCTTGGTTTGTTCTGACAGGTAGGCACAGGTTAGTTTTCGTCTATGTTTAGACTTCACAGCGTGAGTAAATGTTTCTTGTAAAAGCAACCCATTACTTGTGAGATGAGACCTCCCCTGCATCGCTTTGCTGCTAGGTCTTGGCTGAGAAGCAGAATAATACAGAGAAGTGTTTCCAAAAGGATTTTCAAGTGTTTGGGTTAAGAGTCCTACTGTATTGGATGTAAAATTGCTTGTTTCAACAACAGCAGTAATAGAACAAACCACCCTGTGCTCTACGTGACACAGCAGCGCAGATTGCTATAAAGATTAGACGGCAAGAGACGACTTTCTTCTCGCTTCTGATGCAATCTCAGTGTTCAGAAAAGGGAGGAAATGCAAACTGCTCCGTCCCAAGGGCTGGGACCTGTTTGTTCAGCCTTGGAATACTGGCCAAAAGCAGTGCTGGGGAGCAGCACTGAGCCTCTCACATTCACCAGTTTAAATTTCCTTCCCTTCCCTGGAAGAGGGACTATTGTGGTGGAGATGCGAATGCAAGCCTTGAGTCCCCGTCCCTGTAACACTCACACCCTGGTTCTTGCCGCTGTGTAACTCATTAATAGGCATCTACTCCTAATGCAAAAATGGCAGTGTTGAATCCGGCACACCTTGGGTGATGTGCCAGGGCAAGGCTTCTTGATGGTGAAAGTGGACTTGTGACGTGCTGTCTGCTCCAGACAGTAACTGTGATTCCCAAACTTGAGGGGCTGCTTGCTCGTGCCTGCACCAGCTCCCTTCTTGTGCTTGACAGCCACCAGTTTGGTTTCATAAAAGGTGAAGGGGCAAATTCTGCAGCTTGTCAGCTGGAACCATCTACTTCTCTCCCCGAAGGCTAGTTGTACGCATCAGCACCTTCTTGAATGTATAATCACAAAACTGCATTCATGGATGAGCAGTGTGACCCTCCTTATATGCATGAAAGGAGTAGGTGAGATAAAAAGAAACTGTGCGATTCAAGCTAGAGGCAGAGAATGAGTTGAAAAGCTGCGTGCCAAGCGTTTGTTAATTGAGAGTAAGTATTAGAAAATAGATCTCTCAAAACTGTGGGACATGGAGGTACATGAGCATCTCTATCTCAAAAGGAAAAAGTAAAGCTGGTGTCTCTAGGAGGAGAGTTAGCATTGAATGACGGCTGATTATTTTTCACAGCATCTACAGAGCGTGGAACATGAAACTTTTCAGAGAGGTTGTTGCTCTGGAAGTCCTGAAATTGGCCTGATGGCAAGACAAGGAAGCAGACTGCACCCAAACATCTCCAACCCTTTGCTTCTTATAATCCTGCCTAGAACATTCCCCTGTCTCAGCAGGGCTTAACCTGGGCTTTCTAATCTAAACACGTTCACTAAACCATTGGCTGCTTCAGCTGATTAAGCCCCTGTCTCGCTTATTGAGCGTGGCAGCGGGAGGACGTGGTGGGCTGCTGCACTCGTATGCCTGCCTTGGATGCCGGAGGATCTCCGATTTGTCAGTGGCTGAAAGACTGATGTTGATCTGGATTGCAGTTGACGAGAAGCTGTGCTCTACGCTGACGGGCACAAACTGTGGCCTCGGAAAGGCAGCAGGAGGCTGGCTCCACAGCCTTTGTGTCTGGGGAGGTCTGAATGAAGCAGATCAGTGACTTGGTGTTGGTTGGTGAGAACAGCTTCAGCCCAACCAAGGAATACTGTATAAAGACAATCTTTCCCTTCCCACCTCTGTGTTTCAGGTCTGGCAAGAGGATTAAGAAGACCAGGAAGTACGACATAATCACCACTCCAGCAGAGCGGGTAGAAATGGCTCCTCTGAATGAAGAAGATGATGAGGATGAAGACTCGACAGTGTTTGATGTGAAATACAGGTACTGCTGTGAGCCAGTCTGGTTAGGCTGGCTTACTGAGCTCTTTCTTAGTAGTTAAGACAGCTTTTTTTTTTATGGGGCCAGCATGGCAGAGATGAGGCAGTCAGAGTCTCCCTTTCTCTTTGCCCAAGCACTATCACTCTCCTTTACAACCCCTCTGCCTGTTCCCAGCACACGCTGCTCTGTGCTCCTCTGCTCTCGTACTAACCACATCGCTATCCTGGGCTGCCTGCCCTCCTCTTTCCCCTGCAGCACAGGGCAACAGGATACACATGCCCCAAACAGCTATCAAGGTGTAACAGGCTGAACTTCCCCTCTCTTGGCAGTCGGCCCTGCATGCTCGCAGTGTCTACGCTTGCGCTGGGTGGAGAGCCGTGGATCAGGGGCTGCTTTCCCAGGTGCTGCTGGCAGATCTCCCTCAAACACTGTGTTTGTACCAGAATGCTCTCATATTGTTCACAGAAGGAGAACTGGGGTCCCTCACTGGTGTTGTCAGTGGTTATCCCTTAGTGACAGACTTTCCTTAAATGTGTTTGCCTTTTTGAGAAGGCAGCGGGTTGACAGCCCAAAGCTTTTGGTGACTATTCTGGGCCCAAGATTTACAGGAACCGTTCAGCACATAAAGATGCTGAGCATTGATTTATACCATCAGGGTATCTACATCACTTATTTTTATTTGCATTTATTGAGCCATTCACAGCATTCAGGTTGCATTCTTATCCAAATAGGACCTACTCTAAAACCTGTCTCACTTTGGCTGAAATAAGCTCTCTTAATTGAAAAAACACAGATCTTGACATCTAACGAGATGTTACCGACTTTACTCATGCTGCCCATCTCTTAACTTTGGAAAGGGAGAACAACACATTTGCCAGCATCCAGGCCACACACCAACTCACGCTCTGCTGGTCGTTTTCAAAATAATGGTGTTATTTAGTTGTAAAAATCATCTAATAATTAGAAGCCATGGAACAACAGAGTGTGAGTCATGCCTTTATGTGTAAATAATTAGTTCTTGAATTAGAAGACTCCTTGCCTGTCAGTCCTTGCCTGACTGCTGCCATTCTCTAGCTGCCTTGCGTTTGCTTTAATAATTTCAGCTCGTGCAGTTTTTGCTTCTGGACTGAGCTTTGTTAAACCCAGGGTGCAGAGGTCTGTCTCACCGTGGCCCACTCCAACAGCCCATGTCTCCTGCCCCTCTTCCTTGAGCACTCTCTGTGTGAAAGTTCTGGTAGGGAGATCAGAGGGGTTTTCCAAAGACTGGGAACAGAAGGTTCTCAATCACAGCACTGCTTCAGGATAAGTTGTCTAAAAGTAAAATAGTCGCTGACCACAGAAGAGAGCTTGCTGGAAACCATGAGAGCTGCAGTTGTGATACCTGACATTGCTTCCCTAGAGCACACCCTGTGCCAATGTTTTCACTGAAATTATTTGGTCTTCATAGGTACCTCCACGGCACAAATGGCTCTTCACCTTGTGTGATGCTCTGTTCGGAAACTGTAGAGGTTTTTGGTTCTTAGCCAGCCGGTCCCCTCTTCAGCTGTGGGAATTCTTCCTTTCTGCCACAGTGCAATAGCTATTAAATTCCACATTTTCTGAAGTTCTCGCTGTTTCAGACATGCATCTGTGTAGCTCAAACAGAGCTTCACTTTGGAGGGGGAGATCGCCTTACAGACAACCACTTAGCCGTACTGATTTTATGAAAGCTTCTTTGAAGATACATTTGCTACAAAAGATATCAAGCTCTCGGGTTCCTTTGTGTGGCTCGGAGAATACATCTGCAAACAGTTCCTATCTCCGGTCACCAGTAAAGACATTTCTTTGCAAGTATGAACTGCTGAGTTTGACCGTTGAGTTCCCCATTAAACCAGTCAGGAGGTTCTTCACAGGTGCTCATGCTCACATGGGAAGAGACAGCTAGAGCTGTAGAAAGGGCGTTTCAGACATGCCTGCGATTAGTCAGTGAACTAACTTTTACCAGGTCTTCTACTGGGGTTCCTTCTCCAACCCCTTTAGGAAAATGGACATTTGGGAAATAGTTGCCTTGTGTCATCTAAAAACTTCCTTTGTTTTTTGCAGCTGGGTGCAGATTCCAGGAAGGCAGGGTAAGGAGAGCTATATGTGCAGGTAGCTACACAACTGGAGCAATAGGTTTGTTTTGGATATCCAACAAAAGCCTACAGTTTTAGAAGAACCTTTCTTAATTGCTAATTCAGGAAAATTACTTCCCCTCTTCATTATCTCTAAAAACAACGACAACAACAAAAAATCCTGTGCAGATGCGTCAAGTGACCTTGCAGAGGTCACTAGGGCTGATGCATAAGGAATGGAGTGATTCTGCTGGTTCAGCTTGTTAGCCAACCAAAGCAACACATTGTGGTTGCAGCAACCTGGAAGCAGTGGTGATGGAGACAGAGGAGCCCATCATTCAGTGTTGCAACATCCGTGCTGCCATGTTTACATCACAAACCGACTTCACAGAGCTGTTTAAGCCTAGAATTTTGAAAGTCTCCCTGGCTACTGAATATTGCATGAAATTCACTGGAACCTTTTGTCCTGTTCATTTTTGATTTAAAGGCTGTGAAACTATGGGGAAAAACGGTCTGTTCTCCCTGAAGTGATAATTCACAACAGTGTTTGCTCAGGGCTTTCCACTAGAAAAGCACCAGAAGTATTTTTAAAACACAGGCTTCTGAGAAAACATGGGAAGGGAGCAGAAAGGGAACCAGCTCTCTGAAGAGCATCACAGTAGGGACATGTTGGCTGTGATGGACCGTAAGCATTATTTGAGTGTTACTTTATGTACCGTAAGACAATTCCCTACTTTCATATCTCTGGGGTTACCACCAGAAGCAGTAGGGAAAAATCTGAAGAGCTGGCCTGGAATCCTGTGACCTTAAGTACCTCCTACATATAATACTGAGCACACTACCCCGATATTAACCTACTCTGACAGATACACAGGTCATAAATAGAGTCTTGTTGCGGGTTTGTTGCTGAGAATGATGCAGGTAGGCTCTGGGCTGGTTTGTTTGAGGTCCCCTCAAGTCATTGAAAGACCTGTACTGGCACTTGCATCTGTTTTGGGAGGAGAAATTCAGATACTTTGCTACCTCTACTCCTTAACGCAAACAGCACTCTAATTAAAAGGCAGTTAGCATCTAGCAGCAACAGGGGAGAAGCGACGTATACCTCTCCAATTGTTCTCTTGCAGTTAATTTTCTTTCCTTTTATGCTTTGTCCTTGTGTGTATTTGTTTCCAGTCTTACATGAGGCATCAAAGAACAGCAGACAGTGTAAATTGGGCTGTTAGATGAGGGTTGTTACTTGAAATTTTTTTTTTTTTTCAAGGCTCTTTAAGGTTTTGGGCTCCTGGTGGATCCACCCCATACACAGACACACTTCCCTTGGGCTGTGGAGCAGTGAGAAATAACTACCTTCCTCCTGTAAAGCAGACTAATGAGACCACTTCAAAATCTTAACCAAAGGCTAAAGCCACCCACCGCCTGCCTCTGACAGTCGCAGACACGTGTGTGCACCAGATTAGATGCCCCCTTTGCGATCTCGTTTCAGTAACGGGGAAGCTGTTCTGCCAGTGGCCTTGCTAATCCTGCGAGCACCATTTCTGTGCGACAAGAGGCTGAAAGTGTAAATCAAAGATTGCCACAGAGCAAAGATGCCAAATCACTTGGACCTGCTTGAAAAACTTCATGTAAACCATTCTTTTTTTTTTAATGTGGAGGGTGGTCATCTGTAGGTTTTTGCTTTGTTAGTGAAAGGCATTTGGATAAGAAGTTCAGGAATCGTTCTGTAATTATTATAGAACTACATAAAGAAAGCAAACTGCACATGGAAAGGGCATTAAGTTTCTTGATCGCCAGTTCAATGTGTTTTCTTGAAGTCTGAAAACTATCCCTGTCCAATTGATTTTTGCACCCTATGAGCTGTATTGGTCATCATTTTCCAGATGTCAGATATTTTTCATGTTTTACGATGGGATTACAGTTGCTACACATCTTCAAAACTGAGTTAATGGAAAGCTAAATCCCATTGTCCAAGCGTGCGCTCTCTCATCCCACCAATAGATCTTGCTTTTCAGATCTCCCTTTTCTTTCTGCTCCTTTGGCACTTTCGTTCAAGAAGGCAAGAGAAAGTTGCACTGGTTTTGTGATCTTCTACTTGGTGGGGCTAAACCATTGATTCATCAGGCAGTTGGTGCTGTGTAGTACTTGAGGAGAGAGGAGTGAAGTAAAGTAGGTTACAGGGAAATGTCCCTGACAAGCTGGTGTTAGCGTCCATCCCTCATCACAGAACACTCCACTTCTTTTGTACAATAAAAGGAAAAAAAAAAATTCAAACGGCTGCAAAAAGAAGCTGTTTCTAAAAAGGTAAATAAAATTGTTAGCTTATTAAGCTTATTAACTCTAGCGTAGCTCATTGGGGGATTTCTTGTCAGCTTCAATAGAAAACCGAAAACAAGCGCTGAATAAATTCTGTGGCGCCTTGCACATGAAAGGCTTTGAAAACACTTCGGTAATCTGGGATATCAGCAGTGTCTCCTCTCCCCGCTGACTTGCAGCTGTTGGAGGCAGCGCGTTCTGCTCTTGCCACGCTCGCTGAGCCCAGCTGCACGAATTTCACAACTGTTCCCGCAGAGCATTTCGAGTCCCGGGTGATACGTGCCACGTGAGAGCTCAGAGTCAGGGAAGAACTTGGCATTTAAATGCCAGAGCTGGAATTGTGCCAGCCGCGATGTCAGGCTCCTAAGTAAGTACTGAATGAAAGTTTTTCTTGGGGCAGATTGAAGCCTTCATCCTTCCTGTCAGCTCAGTGAAATTCCTCAGTTTGTTTTCCACGCGGATTGTCTTTTTTTTTTTCCCCTCTAACGGCAGCAGCACCAGCAAATGGCAGAAGAATTTTAGGAATGCATCTTCCAAAGTGCTCTTGAAAGCAGGAAGATTTATCTGTAAGGGGTGGTGGTAGGCAGAGGGAAGAGGACAGGACCATTTATTCAGCCGTCGTGGGACTAAAGGGCTTCTGAAAGCTTGCAGGATGTTTTCAAGGAGAGATGCACCACATGTAAAGGCTGAATTCTGGATTCATCCTTTCTTGAGGCGCTGATAGCATTGAACTGCATGGAAACATCTTTATCACACTTGCAGGGCTCAGCCTTTGATGTGCTCGAGTCTTTTGGGAGTCTCTGTAAAATACAGGTTATACTATTGGTGTCTTCTCTTTGAACGCGTCCTTTCCAGATCCTGACTGTGTGTGCAGCTCTGAGCGGAGCGTGGTATTGTCTGCTTGTTACAGCGAGGTGTTGACTCTCAGGGGAGCAGCTCTAATGGATTTTTTGCCCGTGAAAGCTGCAGGCCATTCCAGATGATGCTAGGTGAATAGCACTGGGGTTTGTAGCAGCTTAATTTATTTTTTTCTCCAGCAGGCAGCAGTGACAAGTTCTGTATCAATGGAGGGGCATCATTTATCCTCATCTGAAGGGGGTGCAAATCACTAACCCAGTCAGCTGCTTACTGTAAATACAACAAATTGCCAAAGCTTTGGTGCTGCTGTTCAGGATTTCCCCTGGGTCCACAGCAGGGGAGGAAAGAGATGGTCAAAAAGCAATTTTTATTTACTTTCTGAAGGCCAGTTTCTTTCCTCTCGTGGCTGCAGCAGAGGTTACAGAGCACACCACGTTCCACTGGCTCCTTTGGTCAATGATATATTGGTGGTGCAGTCTTGCGGGTGGGTTCTCACCTTCTTTGTGGAGTGTAGCAAGTTCCTGTTAAGACTTCTTTTAACCCTGAAGCAGTTACAGCAGTAGGGTGTCAGGAGGAGAATCCATAGCAAGGAGAATAGTCCACGTGTTGGTTAGTAAGGGGCTGCACTGGTGTGAAAAAAAGCTGTGAGGTCCAAGATGGTGTTTCAGGTACAGTGAAAGAGCAGCTGCCCTGGGCACACTCCCTTCTCTGGTCTGCACAGTGCCTGGTCACAGGATCTTTCAGCATTTGGGTTTTGTCTGATACAACTCTTTTTTTTCTTGGCTTGGTCTAGCTTCTCCTGGCATGGTGTTAACATCACATCAGAGCCAAGCATCACCATAGAAATCAACTGCTGGAGGGAACTGATGGCAATCACAGTGAATAACGCCACCTTTTCCTCTGCAGCTTTTTGAATATTTTTGCTTTGCACATGGGTTCTCATCTTTGTCTGTGTGCTGTTTAATTGCAAATCTACAGCTGTACTAATTCTTCCTGCTTTCCAGGTAAAGCAGCTCCGTGGAGCATTGGTGCCCTGCAAGATGTCATTCTGCTGTCAAGGGACCTGCTGAAGCCATAACTGTGAAAGGGGAGGCTTTCATCTCTGCAGTGTCACAACCAAACCAAGCCTCACCTCCCTGAGGTGCTGTTCGTACAGCAGGCTATGGATCTTCTGACCAAAACATCACCACTCGGTTCCCTGGTTTCCAGACTGCTATGTTGGAATGACCAGAGTTCCTCTCTGCAAACTCAGCTCTCTTGCTTTAGGGAGGCTGCGATGTCACTAAAGCGTGACAAAATGCAGCCCTGCCTACCAACTTGCAGCTTATTACGGTCTGAATAAGTTCTGCAGAAGATAGAAGATGAGGAAGATTGAACCAAGCTGCCCCAAGGACTTATTTTCTAAAATCCTAATTCAATACTTCAGTCACTGTTAAGCTTTGGTCATTGTTAAACAGATCATGCGTTTTACAAAAATGGAGAAGTGTGTTTTTTAGGCCTTACAGAGGTGACATGACTTCAGGTGGTAAAACCATACAGATTTCTTGCTGAAATGCCACACTATGTTTAGTGGAGGATTTGGGGGGGTGGGGGTGAGAAGTTGACTCATGTAGAAAATTTTCTTGACTTGCTACTGATTTTCTTTTTTTTTTTTAAACAACAATTGCACTAAGCTTTCATGATGGCATTCTCATTGTCCCAAGGAGCTCTGATCAGACCAACTTCAATAAATGAGACCACAGGGAAAGAGGAAGAATCAAGCATGCCCTGAACTACAACAATCTTGGATTAAAGATATATTTTTGTAATTTTCTGCCCAGGGAGTAAACCCAGTGTTTTGTACTGTCCTATGCTGACTGTAACTTGTCTACAATTCATCTGTATTACCTTTTTTTTCTAAGCAAAAGAAGTTCTCATGTGGAATGATTAGATTGCAGAAGAAACACCTCTTACTTTTCATGGAAGCTTCATGTAAGTGATCTTAATCTGTATCAAACTGGAAGGGTTTTTTTTTCCCCCCTATCACCTGCTTGACAAATCCCATTCAACTCAAGGATGCATTTTTTAACCGTCGCTCCCTGCTGTGCTTTGTGCTGCAGAGGTCAGAGCTGTGGGATGACACTATGAGAATTAGATTGCCACATCTGGCTGGATTTGGTTTAGGAGACCGCAAGCATCTATGCTTTCCAGGCCAGTGTTAGAAAGGCCAAACCTAACTGGTTTCAGTTCTTTACTTTGTGGTTTCCCTTGAAAGTAACCAGTCAGGCAGTTCAGACTTTACTGTTTACTGCAGCCCTTAACACCTTTTATTTTGGGTTTTTAAGCTGGCTGGAACCTTGCTTTTCTTGGGGGAACGCATGTTTTCAATTGCTTTAGGATTGTCCCATTGTTTGCTTGACCTTCTACCAGCCTCCTGCTGTTACAACCCCTCAAGGAGCCCACAGGGTTTCTGGCAAAGCACCAGCCTTGCAGCGAGCTGCCAGTTGTGTTTTGTGCTGGTTTCTTTTTTTTCTTTCTTGAAGGCCCGTTGTGATTTGAGGCTTACTGAGAACACTGAACTGCTTTGTCACGATACCATGATCTACGCCAGTTCTGTGCAGTTCCCTTGGGCCCTGAAGTCAGTAAAAGGAGGTGAAGGGGAGCTTCTTTTTTTTTTTCCCCTTCCCAGCAGCTTTGCGCTTTCATCAAAGGAGCTCCCCTAACAGAGTTTGCTTTTCGAAGCCGTGACTCAGCAAAAGCTTTGCAAACAGCCCACTCAGCCTGGATGGAAAAATCCCACAGCAGTGTATTGCATTAATATTAGTCATCAAGGCAATATAGAAACGCTATGCTATTTTCATTCATGGAGTGACTTGGAGTCATTCCCTGTTACCGTTACTAAGCAATATTTAACAGGTCAGCTGCGAGGTGAGGATCCTGGGGCCAAGCAGGTTGTGTTCTGGCTGGTAGGAATCACAGGGACCAGTAGGTTGAACGATGCTGCAGGTTGAGATGAGATGTGGGGCACTTTCCCCACTAAGGTAGAACGGGTTTCAGACTTAGGCTGGATGATTCTGAAGCAAACACCACGTCTCTTGAGGACTAAAGTACTTTGAAGACAGGAATTGAACCTTTTAGGCAGAGAGTCCTTTTGAAGTCAGAGAAGTGGCGATGCTGAGAGGAGAGAGAGAAGTTAAAAGCTTCTGTTTGCATTTGCAGAAGAGGACGATGGAGGGAGGTGGCTGCCCTGTCTGAGCAGGCACCATGGCAACATGAACATGTCCACTTTTCTGCCAGGCTCATTAAGCTGAGCACCAGGCACGCTGGATGAGTGGTGGAGAGGGAACAAAACCTCTTTGCACAGAAGAAAGATGAAACCAAGTTATGTAGGAGACAGATGAGAGGAAAAAGTGCATAAAAGGACATGCTTCTCCTTTCTGAGGATGATTCAGTTCTTGTAATTGGGAGTTTGTCCAACAATTTCAGGTCACTTGATGAGTTAGGCTGCCAAAGGCCATCCGCTCCACTTGCTTGTGGCTAAAAAATTCCACCACTTCCATAGCATGGCCAAATCCTCATAGTGGACAGGGACCGGCTGTTTAACATGTTAAAGATTGAGGTGCTCAACTGCCACTGGGATGCTCCGGCTCCTCGGGGAGGTTCCAAACCATGTGTGGTAAGCTAAAAAGTGCTCATACGGAAGCAGCAGCTGCTTGGTGGAAATCAAAGGCCAACCTCACCAGTTGTTCCTGGTCATGGAAATAATCCAAATGCTTTGTTTGATACTCAGTTGCTGTTGCAAATGTGAGGCAATGTTTACCTCTACAAAGGTTGCTGTATGTGATTTCAAGTGTCTGGTGAAATATTCTATAGCTATATTTAGTTAAGATTTTAAGAGCACTTGACGTGACTCATCTAATAGTATATATATATGAATATTTTTTTAATGGTAGGAATTAGTTTAAAGGACATAGTTTTAATAATTTCAACTGGTTGGTTCGGGTAGTTCTAGGAGTTCATTGGAGAAAAAATAGCCATTAACCACTACATGAGTGTTTTACCTTAACGTTCTGTGTATCTTTACACTGCGGATTTAATCTGGTTGTGACTGTAATGTGTCTTAGTATCTGCTGCTCTTTTGTGTTGCGTAGTCAAATTTGCTTTGTTCAAGAGCATTTTTAAAGGCGTATTTCTGTTACAGAAAACAGAAGGAGAAATGTTATTACAGGTGTCTGCCAGTAGCTCACTCACTGCTTAAAAAAGAATTATCTACTGACTAGTAGCAGAGTCAAACAGAGCAAGCAAATTAGAGGCTTTCCTATTTGTCCACGAGGTGCTGCAGAGGACAAAACCCTGCGCAGAATCGCGGCTTCTTCGCTCCAACCACAGCCCTGTCACCAGAGATTACATTTGAGGAGGCAGGAGTTGGTGTGCCGTGCTTGCCTGCAAAATGAAGTCAGGAGTACACAAATAGCTTTGTAGTTGGGTTTGGAGAGGTTTTTTTAAGCATTTTTCCTCCCTGGAAGGTGCAGAGATGGCTGCAAGCTCTTGTTTAGCGCACTACCTTGTGCTATCCTAATGCTTATCCTAAGCTCAGACTGACTTGTAGAAGTCTACAAGCACTAATAAAGCTTGAACAAGCAAACACTAATGCACTCGGATGTTTTGTTTGTAACTGTTCCCTCAAACTCCCTGTACATGGTCTAATCTCTGCAGGGTGGCAGGCTGTGATTTTCCTTAAGGATTTCTTCTTCTGTTCGATGACTTTCTGCTGCTGCAGTTTGTGTGTGAGGAGTTATCAGGACCGTGCGTTTTGTTTTGTGCAATTGCTTGAACTTTTTTTTTTTTTCAAAAAAATAACATGTAAGAGAATTTGTTGTTGTGACCAAAGCTTCTTTTTAAGAAAAAAAACGGTAAGACGAGTTTGAATGAACTTCTCGTGTTTCAGTAGAAACTGCCATCATTAAACATGTTCTTGAAATCCCTTGTGTTGTGTGTTTTGTTTCAGAAGGGAATGGGAAGCTTATTGAAGTTCGCTGAGTTTGAGAGAGCCCTACAAGATTGCCTCATTGGAAGGCTGCAAGTCCCTTTGCTGCATGACTCTGAACCAGAGCTTTACAAGGGGCAAAGCCAGTTTTAGCAGCATGGTAGAAGAATGTGTTTAATCACAAAGTCCCCATCAACCATCAAGAAACTAGGCTTACATCTGGATTCAAAAGGCAAAAAATCTGCACTAGGGAAAATTTCTTAGTACCTTCAACTACAACCATGTGTGGTACCTTGAAGCCCACAAACTGCAGACCTGTTGCCCCAGACTCCAAGCCCAGTTCAGTGAACTAAACCATGTCCCCTCCCTGGGGTGGCCAGACCACGCCACAGCCGTTAGACAGGCTTCCTGCCACCTCGGTCTTGCTTGACCAAGTTCTCTGTCTCTGAAGCAACTTTGCCTTGAGGCTTTCAGGGCATGGTGAGATGCTCAAGTGCTAGAGATAAGGGCTATCTGAGGCTTGCCTGTTTGTTGTGCGATGTTTTACCAGTACTCTGAAAATTCTGTTCCTCCTGCATTATTTTTACGTTGAGTGCAGACACTCCTAGACCCTAGAGCAGCTACAGGACAGGCTGATCCAGCACCCCATGCGTGAATCAGCTCTGCCACCTTCCTCCTCTCGCGCATACTACGGGATTGCTCCTGCCTTCATGTCTTCGTCTCTCCAGTAATAATCTAAGAGTAATTGAGTGCCGCAAACGGAAGGCTCAGTCTAATTCACAATACTCCAAATCCTCTCAGGCCTCAGCCACGAGCCAGCTGTTGTGCAGCAAAACTGGTTTGTGTAGGAAGTTCAAGACCCATCAAGGTGAACCCCAACCTAGCGCTGAGCTTGATAGGACAGGCTCCTCTTGGCATGGGCTGCAGAAGCCAACAAAGCATAATGAGAAGGCAGCAGCTGCAATCTCTTGAGTGTCCTTACCTTCCTGATGAGGTCTCAAGTGGAAAATGAGCAAATGACCAAAAGCTGGTGGAAATTGTTAGCTAAGTAAGAGCTGAAAAAGCTGGAGCTGGATGAAGATGATTGCAGCTGGGGCTCTGGGCAGAAAGCACAAAGCTCAGCTTAGACCTTTCTGAATTGACAGAAGGAAAACCTGAAGCTACAACAAAGTTTTCTTGGATGAGTCCTCAGATCTATATAGTGGTTTCTTTTAAAACGGAACCCTATTAAAGAGTTATTTCTCCTATATCTAGGAGAGCTTCATATGGGCCAGAGTATAACACGACTTCTCTCCCATACGAGGTCGTCACCACCCTTGCTGCTCTTATTAGCAAGTCTGTGCACAAGTGGGAGGTTAACTGAACAGAGCAGTCTCGTACACATTTATAACCCTGGAAAACAAGGGGGCGAGGTGGGGAGAGGTGCTTTTCTTCTGTCTTTTCATGTCAGTGATCTTTGGATGCCGTGATACTGATAACTGCAAAATTGTCAGCAATGTTTGGCAAGTGCTATCAGAGAGAGATGATAGCTTAACGCCGAGATGATTTGAATTCTGCCTGACAACGAGCCCTATTAAGACTGTGAAACAGGAATAGCTCTAATTGCTTCAGTCTAAGTAGTCTGTAACTAGGCTGCACAAAAGCATCACTGAAGGTAGTTTATCTCCCCATCAGCTGGCAATTACGAATTTCCAAGATATGAGAAACTCTTCTAGCTCTGGTTTCTAACAGACATCTACTGAGCTCAGCCAACTGAGCTCCCAGTTGGCTCACTTCTCCAGTGACTCTTTGCTCGTGGCATGCTAAATGAGCTGGATATAATTCAAAACAGCACTTGTGTCTCATGAAGAACAACTCTACAGCTCAGGAAAGCAGTATGGAAGGCATGGCCGTTGCTTTTAAACTGAAGCAGTGAAGGGGCTTAAAAATCCAGATGCAGTCCTCTGTGGCTTATGAGGCATAAAGCTGGTTTCTGGGCTTTTTGTTCCTCTTCTGCTTGTTTTCTCTTAAGCCAGCTTGTTTGCTCACTTCCCTCTGTGTTGGGGGACCAGCAACACAGGGGACCCCCAGCTCTAGGGGGAGAACCTGCTTAGGCTGCATCTGGGCGAGACAAGGAAGGCAGGTACTGAGGGGCTTGAACTGCACAGCTTCAACCAGCATGTTTAATCTCTGTTTTGGAAAAGATGGCAATCTTAATTGCCAGCCCTCAGAGGCTGCCAGCCCTGGCTTGAGAATACACTCCTAGTCGTTGCCTGGTGCTGCCCACTCCATCCCTCCCAGTGATGGAGGGAACCCACTGATCTGCACATGAAGCAGGGACTGGGATTCCCCGGCCAGGGTTTCATCTTTGTAGTGTGCAGATGGGGGACTGTTGGTTTGAAAGATGAGGAGGGATAAAGATTAGGTGAACTACCGCATCATTTATTTTAAGGCTTTTATATGAAGGGTAACATATCATCTGCTTAAAGCTCTTCCTGACTCCTACGGGCTTCTTACCCTGGCTCTTTCTAGGTAATTCATTTCAAGTACATGTTGTTATTCCAGCCTAGCAATGCTTTAGCAATAGATAACCTGTTCAGGACGTTTACTAAGTCCAAAAGCCAAATGAGCAAGTTTGGCCATGTTTTCTGACCTGCATCAGGCAGCACAGAGCACCCCTGGGGCTCCTCCACCAAGTCTAAAAGTCAGTGAAATAACGGTGGCAAAATTCCC
>WEIS01061234.1:1371-18829 GCA_013389965.1 Todus mexicanus | reverse complement strand
AAAAAAAAAAAGAAAAAAAAGGAGGGTTTTTTCATAGCAGCAAAAGTCATAATTTAGTGATGTTATCTGGAGTTATCGTGTTCAGTTGGAGTGCAGCTGGGAAATGTGCTGTGCAAACACCCTGCCAACCCCACCCTCCCACCCCCAAAGTAGAAAAAAACCCTCTCTGCTTTCAGAAGTTTCCAGTGCAAGTAGCTAAGACAGAAAGAAGGCAGTCATTGAAGTGCCTTGGGACTGCTGTATGTAGGAGGAAGAAGATAGTTTGTTTAAGCTATATACCTATTTCCTAGGTGGTTAGAATAATACAGAGCCTACAAACAGGTACAAAAGTGTCCCTTCCATGTTTATGGGACCTCTCCATGACCTGAGAATACTTTTCCACCTAAATACACTGCACCAGGGTGAGCATCCAATTACAACACCTGTGTCCAGAAAGCTTGTAAAAGCAGTATTTCCTCATCCAGTTAGTGTTGGATGTGGCTGATGGCGAATGAAATGATGGGGAACATGTACAGATCAGGAGAAGGAAAGGCTCCTCTATAGGAACATTTTCTGTATGAGAAAGAAAGGGCAAGTATAAAATTGGGTTGCTGCAACAGAAGCGCTATTGTATGTATTGTTTTATCTTGTATTTACCGGGAGTTGTCCAGGCTATGAAATGATAGAATTGTGTGGGCTCCAAAGCTATGTACAAAATTCAGCAGAAGGCTAAGAATTATTTTGTTGCCTTTTTTTTTGGTAAAAGGTTTCTTTCCCATTCATTGTCATGTGCTGGTGTGTATTTTAGAATTCTTGTCTGCTCTTAAGTTGGCTTGGGGTGAAGTGTTGGGGTGGGTGTCATCAATCCACCATTGCTGGGATTCTGGCTCTGATTTTCATGCACCAGCAGAGCACTGTTCATAATCTTTTTTCCCAGCTCCTTTCCCCTCAGCATGGAGAGATGTGAAAGTCTTCCAAACAATAGCTTCTGTATTCTGTAAACACACCAAAGGTCATAAAAATATACAGTGTTAACATTAGTTCCTGCTTTTCAGCCTCTGCTACCCCTAGTTGACCCCATATGGCTGCGTACAAAGGTGAATAGTCATCTTCAGGCTTAACAATGAGGAAAAAGTGAGTTTGCTCACTTCTGTAATAGGAGAAACCAGGCCTTTTCTCGGAAAGTGTCACTGGCTTCAGGGAGTTTTGTTTGCTTTCTGCATTACTCTGTATTTCCAGAGCTGAGGACGACCATTATAAGTTTCTGCCCAGAGTTTTACTTCAGTGGTCAGAAAAGTTTTCAGCTACCTGTGATTAGACACAGTTGTTTTACCCTTTGGTTAAAGTTTGCATACAGTACTGTCTAGGGTCTTGCACTGGACTGCGTAAGTGACAAATGTAGCGAGAAAGGGACATGTAGCAGAGTCTAAATATGTAATGGCATGACCCTCCCTCTTCCACCCTGACAGGGTTTTTGTTCTGTGGGTTTTATTCTGTAAAAGTAATGAAAGGAATTTGTGCTCTATTTAAAATATTTGGTGAGAGAGTCACCAGAATCAATGTTTCTGAGAGAGTAGCATTAAGTAGCATGTCAATAAATTGGAATCAGGCCTATAAAACTGAGTGTGTTTTTCATGGCATTTACTGATTTCCAGGCTCATCTGGAAATCCCATCTTCCTCAAGCCTGGCAAGGCAGTGAAGACATCTGCTGCTCTGAATGAGCAGAGTGTGCTTGGCCTATGAGCAGAAGGTGTGTTTCAGGCTGTGATAAGAGCTTCCAGGAAGCATAACTTGTGATTAAGGTAGTGGTAAACAGTGTGAAAATATGGAAAGCTATTCCTGCCATTAAGGTTTTTCCTCCCCCTCCAAGTTAGAAGTGTCTTATCTAACGTCTTTGAGAACAAGGAATGTGAAGCTGCTTACTTGCCCCAACCTATTTAAAAGGATTCTGAGATCTGTAACCTCACTGTAAGTTGATGTATCAAAGTGGGCTGTTAGAAAGAGCTGCATCTGAAATAGGCAATTAACATTTCAAATCCTTGATTTCAGTATCTTTTGTTTGGAAATGACTGCTGGTTTAATTAGGATTCCGAGGTTTGCCTTTTTTTCAGTCCTGTTTCCTCTGCTCAGCTGTGAGGTTGCCCTGGCCCCATTGCAGTCAACAGTAAAAGCCTCATTTGACATCAGAAAGAGCAGGACTGGACTCCCAGTGCTCTGTTGCTTGCATGCGGTGCACAGCAGGCTCCTCAGCTTTTTAAAAGGTTGGTCCAGCTAGGATAAATCCCAAAAGACAATAGACTTTGGGACTCCCTGCTTCAGCCGGGTAACTGGAGCCCCAGAGCCCTGGTTTAGGCAGAGGCTAATCCCCAGAGCTGCAGTCCAGGGCAATGGCCCCACAGGCCTCACTGGGGCAACAGTAGGGGCTTGGCCCGGGGCGAGGAGATCACCTCTATTCCTACTCCTTCTTGCATGGGGCTGAGGGACCTGGGGCTTTCCAGAGCATGCAGGAGGGTGGAAGTTGTGACCATTGAGGCTGCTGCACTACTGGAACTGATGCTGCCATGGGCAGTATTGCAGTATTGTGCGAGCACTTCTGTAAACAAGTAGGGCTGTTCTCCTCCATCTTGTGTATTCCCTGCTCCTCTGGAGACACAGAAAAGAAATGGCTTTGCTTAGACTGTCTTAACCCTTTCAGGATCTCACCGCTTTTATTTGGCTCAGGTCCTTCTTTTACATGAGGCTTGCACTTTTTCTGGCCCAGCTCTGTACCTCTGGCCTCCTTGTTAATTCTGTCTTTGCTTTTGGACTGCCTTGAAATCCAGACCATCGCATACTGCTGCTGTTATTTAGAGATGCAACTCCCCATCCCCTTAAAATTCTTCTAATTCTTTAGATTTGCACTAAAGGCAATAATAGCTTGGAAAGAAAATAAAAAGAGTGTACTTCTTGTAATCCAGACTTCATCTCCTCTGATCGTTGGCTCTGCTTTCAGAGCTAGTGATGTCAACAGAAATCTTGAAGATTAAGAACATGGATCAAATTTCCCTGGCTGGCTTAAAGTTACCCTACTCAGAAATGTTGCAGACCCTTTTCCCCTCTGCAAAGTAAAATATTAAGAAGTTTAATAAAGAAATAAAGTCTGAAGAAAGTCAAGGCTTCTACTGAAATGAAATGGATGTGGGCTTCCTGAGCAGGCCATAGCATACAGCCTTCTTCTGGGCAGGATTCACCTGCCCACCACCAGGGGTGCTCCTGCATCCCATGGTATCACCTCAGCTGCCACTCCCTTCTGCCTAATCTAGACTTGGACTTTATCTGCTCTGGTTCCCTGCCTAGCTGCTCTACATTTGTGTTTTCTCCAAAACCAGGAAGTCCTCAAGAGTTTCTTTTCTCTTTTCTGTCTTTTCCCCAGACCATCAAACAAGAACACCCACAGTGCTACTGTGGATCCCTGGGCACCCAGGAGCTTTAATGTTTTGAAATGATGGGGATGGGTGGAAAATCTGGTGGGTTTATTTTATTTTTTTTCTTAGAAATTAAATATGTCTAAATTTTTGAAGACCTATAAATGAGATTGTAATTAAGCTTAGTGTAGAATGGAAGCAGTGATGTGGGGTTTTCTCCTGTGATGTGTTTATTTACATCCAACACAAGAACTTAATTTGTTTTTAAGGAAATTGTATTGTCAAAAGAGAAACCTTCTCTGTAGTCCTTCTAACATGCTGAAAAACAGACTCAACTTTGCTCTCATCTGCACTTGGCTACACTGTGGTAAGAAAGCGAGAAAGCTCAGCATGGTGCATGTTTTGCCAGTGGCAGCAAATCTTACACCTTTGCTAAGCAGTCAGTACTGCTCCCACATGCTGTTTGTTATCTACTTGCTCCAATACTCTAGGATAAAAATCATAGCTTTCTGGGTTTCAGACACACACCAGGAAGGACTCATTTCAAAAGCAATTGGGATAGGGGTCCAGGGAGAAGAGAGTCCAGCTTCTGGGTTGGCTCCTGCTTTCCATCTCAGAGCAAGCTCCGTCTGACACTAATGGAGGGGGCAGAGCCTCCAATCCTTGTATCTGCATCAGATAAGGCAGTGATTTCTGACTTAACCTCTCCATGGGAGCAAACTTTCACTTCATTAACACTGATGTCGTTAGTGGGATGGGGTGATTCACCGTGTGATCCAGACCCACTGTGACCTGCATGGAGCCATCCAGTGGCAGTGCTAATTAGTGCCTTAGCGCCACGTGAACTCTTTTTCACAGCCACTTTGGCCGAGGCCACAACTCATTTTGCATGAATCGCTAAGCAGCCATTGCCTGGTAACTAATTTTGGCCTCTTAACTGCTTCAGCAAGACCTCCAACCCTGCCGCTGAGGATAAATGACATCCTGTTGTTATCTGTCCTCTGGGCAGCTGCTGAATTCCCACAGCAGCTCTGGTTTGCTGTCTCCATTGCAGGATAGCACTCCAGGCATTGCAGCCTGTCCGTGATAGGAATGTGAATAATGAGCATAATTAGGGGCTGACTGGCAGAGATGCATCAAGGCTCAGTTCTGGAAGCTCAAGTTGGACCCTGGAAATATTTCTTCCTTTTAGGTCTAGTTTTTGGATCAAGAAGGAGAGTAGGAGGGAGCAGGAGTGCTGAGGCAGGGCTAACAGCTTTATCCAAATTGCCAAGAGCCAACAACATGACACTTTTATACATTTAATTCTACCTCTGATCACTTGGTGTAGCTGTGCTATACGACTACTTGCATGGCACTGTGAGGAACTGCAGGGGAAGTGCCTATGGTGAAGGATTGTTTGGGATTGCAGGGGACTAGCAGTGTGCTTTGGCAGGGGTGCAGAGAGTGTTTACCAAGAAGATGCAAGAAAGTGAACTTAAACTTTCTGATTAGCTAGATTTTTCACAGTTGGGTAAGACCTAGGAGTTAATGATGTTAAGTGAGCTATTTCCTACAACAAGAAAGTATCTTGCCAGGAGTCCAGGACATTAGTTTCTCTTGCATTGTTAAATTACGTTTTGATGTCTGTCCTCAAGGATCTTTAATTATTTTCCTAATGCCCACTGAATTAGATATTTGAGGCAGCCCCGGCTGCCTCAAGAGCAGACCCCATGTGACCAGAGTGAGCTTCAGTGTGTGCACACACATCCCGAGAGTGTGTCCTCACCACTGGTGTTTCACGCAAACCTGCCACCAGATTCATCTCTATTTGCTGCTATTGACAGCGGCCAAGTGAAATGCTGCCTACATTAAACTTTTGGGGAGCATATCAGGACGAATAATGGGAAACTTTCTATTGGAAAAAAAACCAAACAAGTGAACTACCCACCCCCCCAAATTCCCAAACTCCTCAATCCCCCAAACCTCAGTGTTAGTACATAAGTAAAAATTGCTCATCTAGTTCTGATTCTTAAACTTAGTTGCTGTAGCAAGTGGTCCCAGTAATGCAATATTCAGAATGCCTGCTTCTGTAATTCTGTACTGACGATACATTCTGTGTGTTGGTATTTTTTGTTTGTTTGTTATTTTTTTCTTTCTCAGATCTCTGTCTTGCATTTCACCATGAGAAATCAACCCTTTTCCAGTGAACACTTCAGAACTGCAGTAGTCAATACAGTATTAAGTCAAAGGAGGAAAATTAAGCAACTGGTTTGAGATTGAAATTAGTAGTGTCTTTTACAGACAGATTATCATGTAAAGATCTCCACACAGTTCAATTAAGTCTAAATACATGTATTTACAGGCTGAATATCTAGCGTTCGAGTTGTCAGGTTTCAGCTATGTGACTGGGCTTCACCCTGAGGTAGAAGTTTATCTACTGGTAAAATAAGATGTACCAGTGGAGCCTCTAAAGTGAAGCAGAAAATCAAAGCCTGACTTGTTTGCAGTCAGTAAAACTTACATGGCCCTGTTTATAAGGGGCCTATTTTGTGGTTCTGGACATATTTTAGTTAGTGTTTATGTCTGGCCTTCTTAAAATAGGGTGTGTTTTTCTAGTTCCTCTGCTTCTTTTAAGTTGTGCTGTGCCATTTGCTTCACAGACCATCACCATATGACATTTAACAAATCTGAATTGATTAAGTTTAACGAAGGATGAAGAGGTCCCTATTTGTGTGTATTTTTCTGAAGTACTGCTGACAAAAGCTGTGTAAATGCAACACATGACTCATGTTTATGGTAGATTAAGGTTGTTCAGCATTTGGCAGTAATGTACCCGGTTTGCAATTAAAATAAAAGGATTTTGTCATGGGGTTGTTTTTGCCATTTGGGTTAATAATTAACCTAATCTGACAAAAACTATCTGGCAAAAATAGCTGGACTGGACAGATACGTGGCAGAAGGCTCCTCAGCGGGAAGAAGGTGACCTTTGGAAGGTAACAGCGAAACTAATGTGTTAATTCTGTGGAGACTCAGAAGCAGTTTAACTAGGGTTTTGATTTGTTTTGTTTTCCAACAGCAAAATATAGTTTAAACTGTTTCTTCTTCTGTTCCATTTGCTGGCCTCTCCAAGAACATAGCTCTTTGTGATAGCACCCAATCCAAACTATGCTAGGCAAGCTACTGTGCCAAATTGGGAAATTTTAGAGGATTTGTGGACCCTGAGGAGACAGCTCTGTAAAGACTTTGACCCATCCAACCAAGAGAAAGTTGCTGTGTTACTGGGCCAATTTCACTTCTGTTTTATGATTGTAGTTTACTTTTAATAGAGGTAACTTCCATATGAGCAAAGCAGACTACAGTGGTAATCATCTGCCAATCTTGTGAGGGCAAACTAAGAGGGCTACAACATGAGTGGAAGAGAAAGGAGGATGCTCTGACTAATGGTACACTGATAGAGGGGAAAGGCAACATGTGTGGCATGATGTCTTGGATTTTCTGACATCTAACAAATTCTCCTTGACCTGCCCCTGTATGTTGCATTTTTTATTTAAAAAAAACCCCCAAACCAGAAAAATAAACCCCCAACAAAACCCCCCAAAGCCCCCAACACTTATGTTCTTCATTATCAAGGGCAGTGGAAAATCTGTAAAAAATTGAGACTAGGAAAAACAAAGCAGATTAAGTCAGTGGGTGGTCTGCATTCACAGCAATATCTTCTCAAGTGTCTGAACACTGAATTTGTTGTAATCACTTTTGCTTTATAAGCATATATCTGGGTGGGAAAGGAGTTGGGGAAAGAGAAAAGTTACAAATGTTATTTACCGAGACAGTATGTTCCTACCAGTACTGATTTGAAAAAAAGAGAGTAATTTTGTTTTCAAAAGGAAAACTTGAAACAGCGTATTGTTAGGAATCACCTCGTTCATATTTTTGTATCACTGCCCAGCCTCAATTCTTTTGTGCCAGCGAGCTTAGTTTCACTTCTAATCTTGCTTTTAATTCTTAATTAAATGAAATGCATATATTAAACACTTCTGGTTCCTTTAAAAAATGCTGATCAATTCTAAGTCCTAAATTCATGAAATTCAACTCCTTGTTGCCTAGAAGAAACAGACTTCCCTTGCCTTTGTTTTTTTTTGGAAATGCCCCCATTGTTGTGCATTTGCCAGTAGTTCAGGAGGCTTTTCAGGTGCAGAGTGGACAGGTAGGTGCAGCCCTACACCAGTGGGCATAGCTTCTCATGTTACTGGGTGGGTGTGCTATATAAGCAACAGAAAGCTTGATTTTTGTTTTCTCTTTTTAAAGAAAACCCATGAAACTCTTTTTTAAATAGATATTATTTTATTTACTGTGTATCTCTGTTCAGGGCTGCCTTCGCTTTCCCTGAAGAGCAAATATAGTACTGCAGTCACTTTCCTGTGCCAGAGGTGAATGTCCTCCCATGGGGTCTCTGAGAAATTCCCTCCCTTTGGCCCATGGGTACCAGGCTGTGTGCAAGATTGTCTGAACAGGCTTGTAACAAGTACTCAGATTTTAATTGGATCCTCAGCCTGCGAGCTTTTTGCCTGCTCTTGAGCTCCTGAGTCTGAGTGTATGTGCTTGAACGCCTCCCCCTGCAGTGACTGGACAAGGCCTGGTGGGCAACCTCCCTCCTCCTCCTCCATGGGGAAACCCTCTTGCTCTGCAGGCTGGGGAGTAGCGTGGTATTTTCTGCCATATGTGCAGTTTGTGGTGACAAGGATGTAAGGTCCTCCAGTGTACAGTTTCTATATAGCCTCAGGGTATCGGGGCAAACTCTACGGTACAAACTCCTCAATAGATACTGCTGTGCTTGCAGCTGTAATTCCACATTTGTAAATATCTGCTGTACTACGTCATCCTCTACATTATTGTTATGAGTTTTTATGGTGCTTTCTCCATGAATTACTTCTTATTTTCCAGTTGATAGCACAGCAAGCTGGAGTGTGAAGGTGAAAATATGATAAGATTGTTGTTGTTGTTGTTCTAAGGTATTGAGGTAGTGCTCCGTATTGCTGATAGCTGAATCTGACTGCCTTGCAAAAATTGTGCTGTAGGAAGTTCCACAGATAATGTAGTTTTGCTTCCTGTTTCTTCTAAAGCATGAGCCAAGGCCTTTTTTTTATGCCTACATCCTTTGTACTCCTCTTTCCTTTGGCTGACTGGATAGAGCTGAACTAAAGTAGCAAATCTGACTCTGCTTCACGGATGGGTGAGATTTGTAGCAACTCTGACCTAATACAGAAGCCATTTCCATTATTAAGTTGCCTCCTGAGATTGTTTTATTCCTGACTACCGTATCCCACCCCAGAGCTGATATAATTCAGCTCTCAGACACTTTTGCACACTTTCTTGGTGGTTTGTTTTGTTTTGAAATAATAATAAAACCACTTTGGTATGCACCATGGTGCAAGGCAACTTGCAGGAATATGCCATATGCTGTCCCTGAAGCTGAGCAATCCTCCCGAGTTGATGCATCCTCATCAGTAGCAAAGGTCAAGTCCCACTTTTGAGACTGTCTCTTCTAGGGGTTGTAGAAGATGCGGAAACAGCTTACGATAGCTTTGCACTACCTTGTACATGTGCAGTGATGTGTCTACAGTCCATGTGCTTGCATGTGTGTAGCAGCAGTGTTAGTCCTGCTGCTTCTGAGCAAGCTGTTTGCAAGAGAAGATATTTTTCTGCCTGGAGAGCTGCTCACCTTCTCTTTGGTGGAAAATGTGATAGCTGAGGTAGGAAAAGTCTGTATTCTTGATGTAGGACAGAGACTATTATTCCTGAATAGAAGTAAATTTAATTACAAATGTACATTTCACTCTTTGTAAAAGTTAAATGCCTCTTATGTGTTATTGATATCACACAGGACTTCAAGATTCAAAGGCTTTTAAACTGTTGTGTGAGTGCATTATGTGCTGTGCTTTACACCATCTGTTATATAACAGCTAATTCAATGTGTCCCATAATTTCTCAAGACCAAACAAATGGATGTGAGGCCTTATATATAAATGTCCGTACAGCAGGTGCAGAGTGTTGTTCAAGTTTTTTGTTTTGTTTTGTTTTGTTTTTTTTAAACTAGTAGGGGATCTACCCTTTTTATTTTATACTGTTGCATGCAGCTCATGTGAAGTGTACCTTCCTTGATTTCATTAAGGAGTCCTTCCTTGCATAATTAATATCAGTATTCAACCCTCTACATTACCAAAATGGTGCAAAAGAGGCTTAAGATGAATGAATATCAAAGAAGGATTATTTTTGATGCGCTGTAGAGCTTTTCCTGCTTTGCATGTTACCACTGATTGTAACAAATCTAGGTGGACTAAAAATCATATGGAATCTTAGTGCCAAAGCTATGGATTCAATTTTAGGATATATCCCTGCAATTTATTGTAGGAGTTCAGTTAATTGTAGAATTAAATGACTGTTTTTCACTGCTGTGGGTCTCTATTGAATCTGGCACAAGTTCAAACAGCTTTGTAGCATCCAACCTTTGCGGGATCATAAAGCAAAGACCCTCCCTAGGAACACAAACAGAATTTCTTTCCACCACTACAGCGAGATTAATGACAGTGTTAGTAGGGTTTCTTTCTCTCCCTTTGTCCTATAAATCTGAGCTCTGTTCCGCTAAAGTGTCTTTTAAAGAAAACAAACTAAAACTCAGGCTGCCTAAATTCTCCTGAGGCACCGGTCAAGGGGCAGTATTTTATACGTCCCTCAAATTTTCATGGTACTGAATTTTGGTCAGGAGGTGTATACAGGATGAGACATGCTGGCAGAGACTACTGGAGTTTGCAGTTGTAGGAGAAAGGGGCCACACATCAGCTGATGCTGCTGATGCAGTGATGGATTAGTGAACAGAGAAAGGTTTGCATTGTGCTAAAAATGGAAGGATTAGCAGCTGCCCTTGTTGAGTCAAGCTAGAGGGAGGAGGATGAGGAGGACAGCAACATGCTGTGGCACTGGTCTGTACTAAATTTGCTATCAGCATCCTTCTTTACTGGTAATCTCCTTCCTCCTTTTTGAATGAGAAAAAATACTTCTGGACACCTTCCCTCATATCAGAGAAGGAGAATTTATTTTCATTTCTTCTCCTTTGCTTATACTTTTTTATTATTACTCTACTGACTGCCTTTTTCGCTTTTCAATTAATTTTAATCCAAAGTAATTTTCAGATAGAAAAGAGTTAGAGGTACTATTTTAACTGCAAAGGCAGATCCTAGCCTGAAGTAACAATCAGAGGTGGTTACGCATATGTATTTATTAAATGCAACAGCTCTGTGGCTGGACAGCATGTCATCATTGAGACCTGTTACTGTGATGTGAAGTTTGAATTCAGATCCACCTCTAAAATTAATAAGCCATGATGTTTTCTTTTAATCTCCTCAGAAAGAGTAAATTGGTTGTTGATGTCGACTTTTAATATTTTGTTCCTTAGGGCCGTTGTTTCACTTTTGATACAAATCAACAATCAAGACACTTACACTTACCACAAGACCTGTTTCAGTAATGCCAGCAGTTAGCATCATTGCTGATGAACTCTGGTAAGAGTCAAGAACCTTGCTTGGATGACTGTTGCCTCTTGCTGCCTGCTCTCCCTGCTGCTGGGGGCTGCCACCCCCAGAGACTCATTGGGATTGAAGATGTTTCCATACCCCCTGATGGCTGTGTCAGAAAGGGCTGGAGTTGAACCTTAGATCATTTCTGAGCGTGGCTCTGAGCTCATGTACTGGGACATGAATGGGAGCGGTTGTGTCAACATGTAAATCCCACCTGCTAGCTCTGCTGTCAGCCTGCAGTCACTGAGTGGGTGCTCCCCATGTGCTCCGATGTACCCTGCCACCCGTTCAGTGGCTGCAGGTTAACAGGAGAGCTAGCAGGTGGGATTTACATGGTGATACAGCTACTCCCATTCACATCTTCAAACCTGATGCAACTCCTGGGGCTGTGCTTAGGTGCTTTGTTGAATTAAGCTGCTGCCCCTTCAAAGCTCCCCTGACACTTCTAAATGTCATTTGGCCAAATGAAATTGTATTCCTCAAGGAAATGGATTTGCATCAGCCAGATATCTTTGATCTTGGCAGAAAACTCAGTCTAAGAGTTGGAGATGAGTGAAACCTCTCTTTCCAGAATTCCATTGCAGTCAGTGAAGCTTCTCCCCAATGGATGAATCTGGAAGTAAGGACTCCTATTAGAAAAAGAGGAATAACACAAGGGAGCTTAAATTACCTGACTCGCAGGTGGTGATACAAAGCAGTGGCCAGCGCGCACGCAGAGCACACAATTTCTAGCTATTGACTAGGTCAGCTGCATGTGTAGCATTCACAGGGGCAGCAGCTTTTTACGCAACCCAGAACATCTGTGGGCAGCAAAATTAGGCTCATACTAATACAAGATAATGATCTGTGGTATTTTTTTAATACCTACAAAGAGCTTTGTGGATTAATATTGGTATTTTAGATCTAATTATAGATAAGTTTCAACAAAGAAAAAACATGAGATTGCTAAAATATGCCATAGTATGGTATAGCAGGCAAATTGTTCTGGACCGCTTTCCATTAGCTGGTGGGCAACATCTCTTGGTGTTTGAGATTTTTTTTAATTTAAGGAAAAATACAAGTCCAAACTTAAGAGCACAAATTCTGAAAATGGAGCACTTAAATAAAATGCTCTGTTAGATTATATTTTTTTGTCCTATATGGATTAAGCTCCTGCGAGCTTTTCAGAAAAAGGGGTGATTTGATTTGATGTCTCACTGTGAATTGAATGCTTAATTTGGATTTACCCATTTGAAAAACATCGTCTCTGTAAGACACTTTTCTCATTTGAAGAACTTTATTTAATATGATGGTCGAAGAAAGAACAAGAAGCCTTTTGAAAATAGCTTGATTTAAAGAAAAAAAACACACAACCAAACTGCAGAGGAGAGTTTAACAAATGTAAGTGCTGTCTAATGCAGATGATCCTTCTTGTCTGAGAATAGATGAGTGTCCTCACAGTGCCTGGGGGTGCTCACCATGTGGGGTCTGCTCAGCCACATCTCTCCTGAACAAGGACAGAGAAGCATTTGAAGACAAGAGTGTTCCTGCTCGCTTGTCAGAATCTTGATTTGCTACCTTATTTTCTGTCACATAATAATCTACAATATTTCTGACCTCTGCCTGAATGGAGAGGAACAGGCATTGTATGTACATGCAGGAGCACTACTTACTGAAAACAGTGAGAATAAATTGACAAGAAAGAAAACATTTCACCATTTATCCTCTCAGAAAGTTGCTTAGGACAGAAGGAGGCTAGGAAGAATTTGACTATGTCTCACTTCCAGATTTTTCTTCTTTTTCTTCAGGGAAACAAATCCATTTAAAAAGCAGAAGTTGGAAAGAAGGGAGGAGTTCATTCAGTGTGCACCAGGGGAGGTTTAGACTTCACATTAGGGAAAAAAAAAATCACTGAAAGGGTTGCCAGGTATTGAAACAGGCTACCTAGGGAGTTGGTTGAGTCACCATCCCTGGATGTGTTTAAAAGCTGTGTAGATATGATGCTTGGGGACATGGCTTAGTGGTGTATGTGGTAGAGTAGGGTTAATGGTTGGACTTGATGATCCTAAAGTCTTTTCCAACCTAAATGATTCTATGATTATTATATGCACAGGGCTTTCATTGTGATGGGCACTTGTCATAGCTGTAAAGGGCATGCCTCAGGGATAGCTGAAATTAGTACTGCAAAACCACAGAATCTTAAAGATTTGGAAGGGATCTCTAATACTAGTTCAACCTCTTGTGCAAAGACTAGGTCATACCATTACAGCATGTCAGCTGAGGCTACTTCCAGCCAAGTCTTGGACACCTCCTCTGTGGAGATAGCACAGCTGCTCTGGGTGTCTGTGTCAGGCCTCTGAAACCTTCTCTGAGATGGAAGTTAGGAACTTCTACAACACTTCTTCTCATAGCAAACATGCACCGAATGTGCAAGTATGTGCCAGTAGTCTTTATCTGCAGAGAGGCAAGGCAATGGAGAAGAATATGACCTTTTTCATTTTAAACCCCTAAAAAGACAAGAAGGTTTTGTAGCCTCAACAAAAGGGAAAGTTTATTTGGAAAACTGATTAACATGTTCTCATTGGAATATTTATACCATGTACTTGAAATTGTAACTTATTTTACATGGATAATATTACAAAGTTAGTTACATCTGTGAGAGCAACGAACATGTCTAGGGTGTGAGTTTTTTGACATATTGTTGGAGAATTGGATGGCTTTTACTGGAGACAAGAAATAAAACTTGCTCTCACCCATATTAGATAAATATTCTGTTGAGACCAAAGTCCGTGGAGCTTATTGAGGTATTGGACAGGTATGAAATTAGGGCTACAAGACTCTGTGTCTATCTATTCATTTAAACTAATTCACTTGAAAACCAAACCCCATATCAGATGTTGTGATTTCGTCAGAGAGAAGGAACAATGTCTGAGACCCTGAAGAGGTATCCAGCATCATTCTTACATCCTGATATGTGTGATTTTCAGGATGGTGATTTAAATGATAAATTTGACAGAACAAGAACAAAAAAAGTCTTGCAGCTCAGAAGGTCCTCCAGGTCAGTAATCTGAGTGGTTTGGGAGATGGATGTGAGCCAGAAGTTGTCTTTCCAGGAGTTACCCATGGGATCTCAAATCTTTTATAAAGTGCCGTTGCTTTTTTTTTTTTTTTCCCCTCACACTCATGCAGGCTGAGAGTTTGGCATCACCCCTTCCCTTCTAAAATCCAATACATTTCTTTCTTCCTGTGGAGAAATAGCAAAGGAAAGAAGCACTTCAGCTTACGCTCCTGATTTGCACAAGCTCCTCTGCATGCTCTGACAGGCTAGGCTGTGGGAGCAGCTGTTGCCAGCCTGCATGCAGATGGCTGCACCAGCCAGCGTCTAAGTACACTTATGCTAAGATTAATCAGTTCCTAAAGTTAATCACTTTCTACCTCTTTAAAACCCCATGGTGAATAACGGTGAATCCTGCTTCCCTAACAACTAATGGAAGCTCTTTCATGCATGGGTCCAAGGTGGCCTTCAGATGAGCTAGTAGAATATTGACATAGTTCTTCTGGGGCAGGCAAGGGTCTGGACACCTGAGTACTTCTGGTGCTTTGCCAACTGTCTTAGCTTGTTTTGGCCACCAGTGTCTTTCACATACCTGAGGTGCCTGTGTTGTGCTGCTGAAATGGTCATGATGCTGTGCATTTTGCAGACTTTGAAGAAGATCTGGTTAACAAGTACAGTAAATGACTATGTCAAAGTTGAAATGAAATTTAGATGTCATGGCCTGTATTATTTTAAGAAGAGTTTGAATTATTTTGACATAGCCTGTGACATCCCTGCTGCAAGGAATGCTGAGTATTTGCTGATGATCATTTTAAAGTTCTTACAGTCACCTGTTTAACATTTCTGTGTTCTACAAGGTTTGGATGTAATCTTTCTAAAGAGCTGTATGTATGCACAACCCAGGCACCAAAACTGCTGGGATTTTATGACATTTTCTTTTACCTTCAGAACTATAATTTCTAACAACTTTCTTCAGTAGATAGATAGCAGCAAATAATATTTTCAGCAATGGATCTCAATTCCTTCTTCTGCATACAGGTGGTGTCTGTAGGGTGGTTAGGACATTACTAATGCAAAAGGCCAGTTTCTTTGCTAGGAAACAGCCTTTCCTGAATAATTTGTAGCTAAACACTCTTCATAGCTAAACAAATCATTAACATACAGATGAAATCTCCATTTAGTTTCAGTTATAGTGAGTCATTTTCCTTGTTTTTATCAGTCATTCAACAGCAAAAAGGAAGAAGATATCACAAACTGTGTGAAGTTTCCATTTTTTATTGAATGGGCTTCTGGTTGCCAGTGCTCCTTCAGCACAAATGCTAGAGTGACTCTTCTCTCATGCCACTCTTGAAGGGTTTTTAATTTGAAATAAATTATCTTCTGTGCATAATAAGCAATGTCATTTGAGAGTGAATAAACTACTTTTTAAAAGAAATTTAAATTTTCTGCTGTCCAGAAGATCTACTTTTGCTTTAGCTTCAGGAGCTGGTAAAGCTACAGCAGTGACGTAGGTTCCTAAATTTTCCGTATGAGATAGATACACACATGTAAGTCTTGTTTGTGCACCCGTAGGGAGCATCAACACAGTATCTTTGAAAACCTCAGTCTCACCTTCAGAAAAATGTATTCTGCAATTACTAATCTTCAAGTAGTCTACTCATAGGCCAATGGAAACTGGGAAAAGAAGCACAAAGTATTTTTGAAATATCTCACAATCCGTTGGGAGTTGAGGAGACTCATAGACAACATTCTCATACCCCACTCAGTCAACTGTCACAATACAGTGCTACAAATGCAGTGAATTTTTAAAGTGAGATTACTAAATTTTAAGGCGAATGGCAGAAGATCCCACACCTCTGATGCTGATACTGAGTCTTCGTTTTACTGACTTTTGACTGCTAGTCTTGTTGGCCTTTGGAACTTCCAGCTCTGAACAGACTATTTTGAAACGTAAATCAAAATCCCCATCTAATGTAAATACCACCCAAGCAGCTCCTGTCAACGTTCTTGGCCTTGCCTTGCACTGCCTTTCACTTGTAAGTCTTTCAGAAAGCTTTGGACAAGACCAGCTCTGTCTGAATGCCCACTTCCAGCCTCCTGTGTTTACCATGCTGCTTTCCCAGGTTCTGTATGCTTTCCTTGTGTTGTTCTTGTACAGCAACAATCACACCAAACACGGTGGGTTCTGTGGCCTGGACAAGAGTTTCCTCTAGAAAACATGTTCTATTAGTGCCTATGGAATAGGCATGTGTTGAAAAGGTTTTTTTCTAGCTTAGGACTGTAGAAGGAACACAAACAGGTTTTCCCCTAGCTAATATGTGCAATAAGTGTACTTTATTTAGATAGAGGTTTTGAGGAAAAAGGGAGAAAGAACAGCCTAGGAAAGAAATGCAGTAAATATGCTAGGGACCTGATAGAGCTTATGATCCCCTACAAATGTAACAAAAGCAATCATCATTTTTATTTCTATGCTTCTGTGGTTAGAATTAAAGGAGTCCTTGATATACAGGCTAAACTGAAACCAGACAGGTGATTTAGTAACACAGCCAGATACTTCATCAAAAGGCAGCATATTAATGCCTTTCATTTATCAAAATATGTGGCATTGGTACATGGAATGAGACATACATTAAGCAAAAAGGAAGTATATTAAACAAAAGGTCTGTATTATAAATACAGACAAGAAATGTTCAGCCTTATTATCTGTTACCAAAGGCTCAAAGCTGGAGATCATTCACCCAGCACTATTTGGACTAATGGTGTATCTCAACTCTGACATTCTTTCAAGAGAGCTTAATTCAAGTACTGTTTGAGATGTAGAGATGGTAGCTAGCTCTATGCTACTGCAGAAATCTGGCTCAGATTCAAGTATGCAAGAATTTAAGACTGTTTATTCAAAAGCTTGAATCACCCTCACTTGCATCTAAGCAGTCTTGGCTGGCAATCAATCAGGAAAGTAGAATTCTTCACCAGCAGAATGCTAGAGGCAGGGATGTGTTTTACAGACAGGGAGGATGCAAGATGCCATTGCCAGGCTGGGAGGAAAGGAAGCTGTTGCTATGATGAAGGAACACAAACAATCAAGTTGCTTTACTGTAACTTTGAAGATAACAGCACCACTGTGAACCTGGACATCTTCTTTCCAACTTGGGTAATGCTGTAGTTGTCCCTCTGGCAGTTTTATTAGTTCTACTGCTTACTTGTGTTTCTTAGGAGTCTGTTCTTTCTACCATTGCCTGTCTCCCAGCAAGTCTATGGACAAAATAAAATCGTTGCTAAGAGGATAGAATTTATATGAATTCAGTTGCTAGTATGGGATATGGAAATAGAAACTAACATCTGATGTCTGCTGGGATGAAAGTTACTTTGAACTATGGAGACTGCAAAACTGTAAAACTCGGGGTACTGCAAAGCTCCCCGGCAGTCCAGAACTGGACTTGCAAGGCACAGGTGAAAAAAAGCTTCAGTAGTTACTTTTTTTTTTTAC